>JARHVA010003415.1:842500-975000 GCA_037957365.1 Torreya grandis | reverse complement strand
ATTAGTGGGGTAAAAACACTTAATGTGAGTAGGTAGGTCTTGCTTCTAGATAAGCATGCCCTTACACTTGTGCTAAGGGATTTTTCAGTTGAAGATGAGATAGAGATTAAATATGAGAAGCTATTTTATAAAGAATATGAGTTAACAAGGCTAAGATTTATGTATTTGATTTGTAATGAATCTCATTGTGATATTTTGATGTGCTTATGCCTATTTTATTTCTTTTAGTTGCAATAAAATAAAGATCTAAATTTTTGTTATTGTGTTTTATTGGAATTTACACTGTATGTTTTGAAGGTTACATGGTCTAAGGAATTTATTAATTGATATTTTTAACCTTGACTGCATCATTTACCTTGATATAAATTGTTGGTTTGTTGTTGCTTTTGCTAAAACCATCACTCAAAAAGTATAATCAATGCGACTATACTGAAATCTAATAAATAGGTGCTTCCTACACATATAATTCTTCTTCTAGTATTCCATTTAGAAATGTTGACATGACATCCATCTGATAAACTTTCCACATATTTTGAGTTATAATTACTAAAACAAATTTGATTATATCTAACCTTGTTACAAGTGCAAAGGTCTCATTGTAATAAATTCTAAGTTGTTGTGAATATCCCTTTACAACCAATCTTTCCTTATGATTTTCTATATTTCCATCAGTGTTAAACTTTGTCTTTTAGACCTATTCTACTTCAATAGTATCCTTTGGTGCTAGAAGATGCATTAGATCCAAGTATGATTTCTCTCTATTGCATCAATTTCTTCATCTATGGCTTTCTAGAAATTCTAATTCTCAATTACTTCTTATCAACTACAATAAATAATGCAAAATCTACAACTTCATCATATTATTGTTCGTTTATTGAAGTTTCATATATTTCTTTTAGAATTCATGTCTTATGTAAGGTGTTGCTAGATTAATACCTTGAAGTTATTGAGACTTTTGTTAAAGTTGGGATTAAAGTGTCACTTAGGTGATACCTCATGAAAGATTAGATTGCCTTTGCTATTGGAGATGTTATTGTGGTGATACCCTATGAAGTTGGGCTACTACATGATGCCACATTTCTATTTGTTGGCTCATTTTCAACTAAATGTATTGTTACTAAAATAGTTGATTTATTTTCATTGTTTCCATCCCATGTTTATTCTTCAATAAAATAAACATCTCTACTAATTATTAATTTCTTGGTGATTTATTATACAACTTATATTATTTTGACTCCTCATTGTGTCCCATAAAATATATATTTATCCTTTAGTATCTAGTTTCTTTTTCTTTTCATCTGGCACATGAGCATATGCCACACAACCAAAAACTCTCAAGTGAGAAACACTAGGTTTTTTTATTATTACAACCTCTTAAGGAATTATACCATGAATACTCTTATTAGGACATATGTTTAAAAGATATACTGAACATGCTTCTACTTCAGCCCAATAATCATCTGGTAAATGTCTAGCTTTATAACATACTTCTTTCCATTTCCATTATAGTTCTATTTTTTCTTTCTACAACACCATTGTATTGTTGTGTATACTTGTGGTGAATTATTTCTTGATTCCATTTTCCTACAATAATTCATAAAATCACTATATGCATACTCACCTCATCTATCTCATATTAATGCTTTTATGTAATGTCCAATTTGTTTTTCAACCAATATTTTGAACTATTTAAATATACCAAAAGTATTTGATTTGTGTTTTAGGAACTATACATAGGTGTTTCTACTTAATCATCAATAAATGATAAAAAATATAAACTATTTCCAACATAAGGCATTTGCATATATCCACACTAATCTGAGTGAACAAGTTCAAACATAGATATTTCTCTCCATGATTTACTAACATTAAATGGCCCCCTATGATGTTTTCCAAGAATACACCTTTCATAATCTTTGTTCAGCTATTATGTCAAGGGTAATTTTATTTATCATATTAATCTTCCACAAAAAATCAAACCACTAAAACTCTAATGACAAAATGTAATATGTCATATCCATGACTAAGCTTCTATACCAACTTTAAAAGTAATAGACAATTCATTTTTCATTTTTAGAGGAAATATCTTATTCTTTGTCAGTCTAACTGCTACAATTAACTTATTACTACCATTTCGATCAAAAATCACTTATGTATCATTCCAAAATAGACTCTATATCATTCATGTATTAGCTACCCAATGTTGATTAGGTTGTGTTTAAGACCAAGAACATAATACACATGTGGGATGTGCTTAATTTATTCTTTCTTAGTTTTAATGTTTATGATCCCTTTACCCATGACAACTACTTGGTATTATTCCCTAATTTAACTTCTAATTTAACAGATTCATCTATGTTTGGAAACATATTCTTGTTTCCACTTGTGTGATTATTATAACCACTATATAGAAACCAAACTTCTTTCGTACAATTTTTATTCAGATATATTACAATAAATATATATTGAACTATTATTTTCAATTTCCACGTGATTTACTCTTGAAAAAATTGGTTAATATCAAACAACTTGTTACTACACACATTTGTATAATGACCAAACTTCTTGCACTAATGACCTTAGATATTAAATTTGTCATATCTTTGATCTCCATATATATCATTATGGCTATAGTTGTCATGTCTTTGACCTCTATATATATTACTATGGTTATAGTTGTTGCCTTTGTCTCTTTCACTTGCAAAGAAATTGATATTTTTTATTCCTTCTTCATAGAAATTGTTGTTCCTTCCTCTTCCTCTTGCATCTCCATAACTGCCACCTCTTCCTCTTATGTTTTTATTGTTAGTAACTGATACTTGTGATTTGAATGCATGTTCTAGGGTAGAATCAACTATCATATTCAACATTTTGTCATGTATTTATAAAGACCCCATACACTCATCAACATAAACTATTGAAAAATCTCTTGACTCTTCAATAACTACAATAATAAGGTCAAATCTAGTTGAAAGGCTCCTTCAAATATTTTCAACTACCTTATGACATTTTAATGTGTCTCCATGAGATCTTAATTGGTTAACTATACTCATCGCATAAGTAAAAAATTCATATATCAACTCTGAATCTTTTATTCATAAATTTTAAAAATATCATATAAACATCTATAATCTTTTCAGTTTAACTTTATTGGTTCCTTGATATGAGTTTTGTAGATTATCCCATGCTTGCTTGGACTTTATTTTTACTCCAATCATTGGAAAAATTGACACATCCATTGCAAGTTAGTTGAAAAATAGTGCCTTGGCATCCTTCTCATTTTTCTTAGGAATATTAATTTTGTTGTGTTTGTGTTTAGGAATTTTGAACCACATGATCTGTTGGTTCTATAAAACCATTCTTCATAAAGTCCCATAACTCTTGAGAAGTGAATAATGTCTTTATTTAGATGCTCCAATACTCATAATTCTTTCTATTGAATTGAAGATTTTGATTTTAAATAAGACTCGTGTTATTCATGCTCGTCATATTTCAACCAACTTGATAACTTGAGTGATTGATTTAGCTATGATAATAATTTAAAGGTATATTATAATACCAATTTGAAGAAAATTCTCACATATAGATTTGCAAACAAATCACACACACATACACATACATACTTAAAAAATAAACATGATAAAAACTTCTATTAAAATATATGTTGCTATATACAAAGACTTTTTCTACTCTTTAACTTATTCTCTTTTTCTCTCTCTTTCTTAACTTTTTTTCTCTTCTTCTTACATCTTTTAAACAATCACAATATATTTATTTTTAAATTATTTCTGACTTCCTCTAAAAGATTTGTAATACATCAAATATAATAAATTATCCTTAATACATCAAATAAATTTAATTTTATAATTATTAAAACATAACAAATATTAAAAAATTATAAATATTAAAACAACTCCCAACCTTCTTATCCCCTGTATTAGTTGATTTTTTTTAAAATTTTTTAATGAAATTACGTTTGAGCTACCAACTTTCTTTTTTTCCCCTACAAAACTGTGGTTGACTTAGAGAGCTTAAAATACAAAAGCAATACCCATAATTTATGGAGAATAAGGATATTTTCCATATAAATTACAACCAATATGTGTTCTCTATACAGATTTATTTAACATAAATTTGAATTCTTCATTACAATAATCAGCAAGCAGTGATTATTGTGGCTGATGTTAGGTATGCATCATTTCATTGGGATAAAGTTATTTAGAGATATTATTGAAAATTTGTACAGAAATATAACATAAAATAGGAGATAAATTAATTTATTGATAAAGTTATTTGATTAAAAAAATCATTTAAGAGAAATAAAAAACTTGATCAGGAGAAAAGATTTGATACCCTTTACCGCACATAACCAACGTGTATAGTAAATTTCTAATAACTGTTTTTTATTTCTGAGCTTTGATACCACTCCGCCAGGCTTTTTTTGATGGAAAATAAAATCTGTTTAACAGAGTAAATAAATCTTTATTGTTGTTAAGACCAAAAAAATGAAAAATAAAGCCACTTTACAATAAATTGTGATAGAGTTCTAAAAACCAGTAAAGCTATTCTTTTTTCAATTAAAAAAAAACTGGTAGAGCTCCTACAAATGATCAAAATCTAAAAAGAAAAGGTCTCCTCAAGCTTTCTAGTTCTAATCAAGAGAAAACAAAAATGAAAAATTTAGGGTGATGAAGACGGCATGAAACAGCAAGGGCTATCAAGCTTCTCGGAAAGCCCAAAATTTTAGATTGGAAATCCAAGGTTCGAATCCCCTAAACCTCAGTACAGCTATTTGGGTTTCCAGGCGGAGGCCCAGATGGCGGATTGTTCCTTCCAAGTCAAAAACAGCCCCTGCGCATTCACACTGCTCAAACCCCAACCCTCCTTATACCTCTTGAGCAGCGCCTTCACATCATCCACAGCATCATCACTAAACGCCCAGGGTTCGAATCCCGCGCCTTCCAATCGCGCACCCCACTTCGCCGCCTTCTCCCTCCGCTCACAGTGCTCAGCACAGGCCAACGCATTAACCAGGCTCCTCCCCACCCCTCTCTCCACAATTAGCCTCTCGTTACTCGTCCGACCAAAACTCTCCTCCAGCGAAACAAAAAGCAGGCTGAAAAACCGATGACACTCACAAAATCGCTCATAAAAATCCCCCGACTCGAGATCGACCTCGTCCTCCACAACCGTAACGATCTTAGGATTCATATTTCTAACTGCCAATAGCACAGATTCTTTGTCTTTGAGCCGCTGCAACGAATAAACGCAGTTAATCGCAAGCGCCTCGTCGGTCCTGAGTTCGATTCTGTTGAGGTCAAGTTCCTCATCCTCTTCTTTATACACCACGCTGAATTCGAAGGGCACCCCCATAAGCCTCGCGAATTTCTCCATCCTTTGCCCTATCTCCTTCATGACAGAATTATTGGTATTCATACCCCCCACGATCACCGTCGTCAGACGGAGATTCGGCGTCCCGTCATTTCTCGTCGCCAGGGCCTCCAACAGCGTTGGCCACTGAGTGCACAGCGTGCTACTCATGTCTACAATATGCAGACTGTTTTCTCCGTCAAATGCCTCCAAAATGGCGCCGTTGGCCGCAACATGCCCAAACGTCGTCCAGGGACTGGCCTCCTGGAATTTTAAGATCATCTTCCTCGTCGAATCGAAGGAACTACTCCTTTCAACCGCCGCGCACAGCGTCTTGTGACAGCGCGGCCCTGTTTCCGTCATCTTACAGAAAAGCGCCTGCAAAAAATATGACGCGAGCCGCTGCTCGCAGTCTCCGTAAGGTGACGCCAATTCGTTGAGCATCCACAGCAACTGCTGCACTTTCCCCACTTCCTTATCTGTTATTGCCTTTGCACAGTCAAACAATAAATTCGAAGCCCAGGGTCCCGGGATCGATCCCAGACCCTGGTTAAAAAGGCCTATATCGATCGAGTTCAGCATGTTAACTGGATCGATATGCGACATGTTCTGGTCTCGTGTTCGAATCTGGGGTGGAAGGAACTGCAGCTCTCCCTTATTATTCTCCATGTCTACTCTTGTTGCCGTGGAATAGCTATAATTTCTATATGGCATCCTTGTAGCTCAAGCCCAGATAGAGTTGAGTTGCTTCTGGTTGCATATTAACTAATCTGGACGCCAACAATTTGTCCATACTCTTGATAACTACAGCAGAAGAAGATGAAGAAGACCAAGGTGTTTATAAATTATATTCTACTCCATCGTCAATTAATTTTTGTAACGATGGTTAATATGATTCCCCACACTCTACCCTATGTAGATATTCATATTGCATAGGGATCTACAGTAACAGAAAGAATAAGAATGAGAATGTGGACATCGATCACAGGGGAATTATCTCAGTATCTCGAACAAACCGAAGACCAGTTCAAGTCGCCGACGGGATTTTTTTCCCTTTGTTTTCTCTGTAATATATATATATATATAGGGATGGGATGCTGGGTGAAAGTTCTAAGAAAAAAGACAGCAGCACATAACGGTAAAGTTCGATTGAATATTGAAAGTATTTTCAGTAGATATCTTTCAACATATATCTATACAATTTATACAAATAAATTAGGTTATTCTCCCACTGGTGAAAAAAAAAAGTATCAACCGCCGGTTGGCTTATTAAAAGAAATATTAATTTCCAGGTTTTGTATTTTATTTTTTATATATTATATTAATTTATTTATTTATTAAAGTAAATATATAATTAATTATATAGTAGGTATTTTTATTGAGATGAAAAAATCATAGATTTGTTTTATATTTGATATATTATTTTTTACATTTTTTTGGGTACAATTTCATGATTTTTTACATCGTTTCTTATTAATTTCACTGCTTTTTTATCCCTAATTTTCACAAGATCTCGTCATTGTCGAAATATAGCATCAAGAGATAGAAACCACCCAAAGATCATGATCCCAATGGTTCTTCATAAAACTTGCAGTATAATCAGCAACCGATATTGAAACTGGCATCAATGGTTTGATCCGTAGGTGAGGGCTTTGTGAGAATAGAGCATATAAAGATGGAGATGCAATGGGACAACGATCAATTGAGGATGGAGATGGAGATGGAGATGAAGTGGACAAAGATGATTCTCGAGTCACAACAACACACTGTTGACATCATCGCTAAGGATTTTTCCTTCTATTCTTCCAAGAAGAAGTTCAAAAAATTGGAGTCCCTCAACTTGTAAGGTTTGAGTCCTTCTTTCTCTCTACTTATGTATCTCTACGAATTACACTTTCGATTCCTATAAGTAAAAATATGTTGTTTCAATCCTTTATTTAAAAAATAAAATATTTTTAATTACCACTTTTATTATTATTTTTTGGCTAGAGTTTTAAAAACTCAGGCTAGGGTTTCATGCCTTCTGTTTTGTGAAATAAATGTATGTAGATGAGAGCTCAATTAAATGTGTACATACCAGAAGCTTGTCTGACAATTGACTGTGATAAAGAAGAACTGCCTTGCTCACTTCAGAAATATTATCTTTGCATATTTCTACTTTCTCAGCGTCAATAATTTCATGGACAACTTCATTTCTTGTAGTTGCCCATCATCAAAATTTCTTGTGGCCGATAACAAACATCTTCAAGATTACCCTTTGTTGAGCCATACATCTTTTTGTCATCCAACTCTATGCATTGGACACTTAGCATTTGCATAAAATAGGTGTGTTGAATCATACAACCAACTAATGCCATGCATAATAATATACATTATTATTAAATTATCATTGTTCTGATACATAAAAATGTTTGTATATATATTAATATATTAAAAATATTATATATATTTATCATGTGATAATATAATATAATTATATATAATACACACACACATTGTACAATAAATTATAATTTAGGGTAGTTATTAGATTTACATGTTATGTATATATTAGAAAGGGATTTGCATTTTGTAGAGTGGTGGTATTTTTGACTAGATATTTTCTATTGTCAAAGTTAGAAAAGGAGATCACGAGAGTTGATTTGATTATGGCATGTGTCTACATTTGATGTGCAACATGAATCAATATTGTAATATTGGCAACATTGAAATAAGAGTTTGAGACCCTAGAATCTATCTTGTAGCTTTCGTTCACCAATATGATACATATATTAACACCTAGAGCAATTACACTATATTCAAAATCTTAAAAGAAAAGTTAGACACAACTATAGCTTATCATCATTAAGGATATTATTTATTTCTACCAAAAAAAATGTAAAATCTAACAAAGCACTAGTCAAAGAAAAGATGTTTTGAAAAGATTATTTAAATTTGTATCATATTATTGTTGATTAACTCTTCGTGCACAAAAGATAATATGATTAGTGGTCATGAGTTTCGAGTGATGTATAACTATCAATTTACACTCTTTTGTTTTAGAAAACTCCTCTTACTAAAATAGAAATTTACATCCCTTTCAGTGTAACTTATATTCTTTAGTATGATAATTACAATATCCACATGAAATTATAACAATCGAAGTGGTGCCTAATTTCAGATACATTAGCTAACCAAAATACTTGTAAAGAGTATACAAAAACTAGTGTAAATTCATACCCAAATCTAACATACTACTTAAAATTAACAACACTTGTGATTTTAGTGAAAAAGCCTTTTCTATTTTTCATCTAAATAATTTTGAAGTTCTCTAATTTAATTAAATTAAATAATATATATATATATATATATATTTTAAGATTTTTAAAATTAAAAAAAAAACCAATAAAATTATTTTATTAAAAATAAACAAAATGAAATAAAAATGTTTTATATAAAAACGGATACTTGGCACAAAAATACAACATGCAACTTTAAGAGTTAGAGAGATGAAAATAAAAACAAATGTATTTGATAGTCGAGTAGACTCAAGAAATCCATTGAAAGACAAACAAAAGAAAACATGTTCAGAAAAGACGTAAAATAATAAAATATTAACAATACAACAATAAAAATGTATAAAAGTTACAATTTACCAACGTAAAAGAATGCTAGACCTTAAAAATAATAAAATAGTATTTTTCTTATCATACCTACAACTTTTAAGTGAGAAGCTACTACCATTAATTTTAAATTAAATAATCATTACTTTTTGGTTCTTTATTATTATTTATTATTATATTCATTTATACATTTTAAATTTTTATTTTAAAATCTGTTTAATATTTACTATATATCTATTTTAAATTTATTATGTTACATTTACAATGAGTATTTAAAAAAAAATTATTTTTGTTTTCTAATTATTTTTTTAAATAAAAATATATATATAATTTTATTTGAAATACATGTTTTAAATAAAATTTAATATTAATAATAATAAAATTTAATGTCAAAATGTTGTCAGGTATCTAGAACAACAAACAACTCTGATTCCACTGTTAGGATTAGGAGCACAACTGATTACCTTGTATAAGCAATTAAACACGAAATTTAACCAGAAGTAACAAGTAACTAGAAATCAGAAACAACACAAAATTTGAGAGACAATACAATCTTGTATTCAACTCATCTAGAAAGAAAATACAATAAAGAAGATGCCACATTCTTCCCACACCTCAAAGGCTTCCCACACCTCTAGGGCTCCCAGTAATTCTCCTTTAAGAGTTCTCTCTCTCAATTACGGTCACAACAAACAACTCAAACACAGAGTTGTTGTTCACCTCCACCAGTCAATAACAATACTGCCAGTACACAAGTACTCAAAGTACTTTAAGTAGATCTCCCTTGAACTTGAAACAACCTACAAATCAAACGATCTTACTTACCATGTAGATCTACCCTGATCTTGCACAACCTGTAGATCAACCTGGTTTTGCACACTGCAAACCTAGATCTTACAATCGAAAGGATCTCTTCCTTGTCCTTAATTACAATACAGCCCCATGAGTCTATTATATAGATCCCATGCAAAAAATAATTAGACTTCTAATTAAAATAATTAGACACGCAGCTCCAAGACTAAAATTAGTCTTTACATGCAAAAAATTGATTCGTTAAACAAACTGTTTGTGAAACTAGCAATTCTGGAACCGCACAGGCGACCGATGTCAGTCGCTGTTTGTGTAGAGATGACTGACATCGGCCGATCCATGACCGATGTCGACAACTTCCTGTCCACCACTGACCGACGTCGGTTGGCCTGACTGATGTCGGTGACTGTGACACTCAGCAACCTCCTCCATGTTTGCATACAGTGAAGCTTTTAGCTCCACAACCTAACAATCTCCCATTTGGAGATAAACAGCTACACCTCTACCTGTACTTGTACATCGTCTAATTTGTTTCTTGGCTTGTATCCCTCTTCAAGTTCAATCTTGAAGACCAACCACCACACATTCTATGGTGCTACACCTGTCATTCAAGTTCCCTGCCATTTCTGAAGTGCTTAACCCTGCATAGCATGTTAACCTGCTGCTGGTCCCTCTCAGATACCTAAGAATCCACTGAATTGCTTTCCAGTGCTTCTTTTTCGAATTGGCCATGAACTCGCTGACAACACCCACTGCTTGGGCAAACTCAGGTCTAGTACACATGTACTTAACCTCATCATGTGAATTGGGACATTGTTCTGTGAACTGTCCATCCATAGGTGTGCTAACCGGTTCTGCATCTTGCATAACGAACCTCACCAACGAACCTCACCACTACCTTATTTACACAATCATCCTGAGACAACATCAACCTGTGATCTTCCCTGTCTCTATGAATACTCATGCCAAAAAATTTTGCTGCTCTCAAATTCTTCATGACATACCTCTGAACTAACTTTACCTTTAGCTCAGCAACTCCCTGCATGTGTGACCCTGCAAAAAGCATACACACCACATACAATAACAGGATAATGTAGCTAATATTATCCAACCTGTTAAAGAAAACACAATGGTTAAACCTCCATTGTCCTGCAGCCTGCTCAAGACCATATACCCTGGCCTTTCGTCTCACGTGTCCATTCTCTCTCTTCTTTAACCTGGGAATCTGTTCGTCTTTTAGTGCTTTCACTTCGACTGACAACTCTACCAAATCTTCCATTTGGTTCTCTCCCAAGGAATCAACATCCTCATTCATGCCATGCTCCCACTGTTTCCTAGATTCTATCTGCTCTGCTTCTTTAAAACTTCTTGGTTCTTGACATTAGTGAGCAACAAGTAGTCTAAAGAAGGGGAATAACAAATTTGAGGCTTACTTACACTTTCAGTCCTCCTCATGAGCATTTGAGACTCCTTGACATCTTGCTGTCCGCCTAAAATCCATTTTCTGGTCGACCCTGGTCTGCACCCGACTGATGCTGATCCCACCTGATCACCGACATCAATTCCCTAATCGACGTCGGTGTCCACCTAGTCATCAACGTTGGTTCCCTGACCGATGTCAGTCTCCACCTACCCGACACCACTGACTTTGATCTACACATGACCGACATCGGTACCTACCTGTTCGACGTCTGTTCTACCTGACCTATGCTGGTAACTGTGTTTTCCTGTGAGTGATGACTTTTTACCCGCGAGCTTACCTTAGATCATAACCTTGTCCAAACTACCCTGCTCAAAATTATTCAGCCCCTGTGACTGATCTCTGTTCGTCATCTTCTCCTGGAAAACCAAGGCTTTCCTGTTCTTGTCAAAAACATCAGATTTCCTCTTTTTGCAATAGACCCGATCTTTTCTTGTAGCATGTATTTCAATAAACCTCACTTTTTTTTATTGCTTACAAAAATCTTGATCTATGCTTTCTGAATCTGAACTCTTACCCTTTGACTCAAGAACATGCATCCCCTTCTTATTCATGTGACCAAGCCTACGAAGCCACATCTTCGAATCTACAGCTGAAGTAGATAAACTAGAAAGAGAATCAGTAATACAAGTAGATAAATAAAGAGTACCTACTTTCTTACCTCTTGTTAAAATAAGTGCACCCTTGGAAACTTTCCAAGAGTCCACTGTGAGAGTTATTGTGCATTCCTCATCACCCAACTTTCCAACAGAAATCAAGTTCCGCTTCAGGATTGGGACATGCATGACCTCCTTCAACACCCATGTGTTGCTCGTCTGCAATTTCAGCTGCACTTTCCCTTTGCCAACCATTTGACAAGGCTTACCATCCCCTAAATAAATCTCTCCAAAGTCTCCCTCGACATATTCATGGAAAAATTCTCTATTGGGTTGCATGGAAAGAGGCACCAGAATCTAACACTCAAGATTCCACTTTATCCAAAGAACATACAAAAGCGTCATGTGCAATAATATTTGCAACATCTGCTTCTTCATTTCCTTCATGCTGATCTTCAACCAACCTGCAATTTTTATTTATGTGCCCTGCCTTTCCACAATTTCAGTAGATTATCCTACCATACCTAGATTTGGATCTCCTGCCTATCTTTGATCTTGATCTCTCTTGCTCAATATTCTCTCTTTGCCTTCCCCTGCTTTCAACACTTAAAACATTCCCTGATGATTCACTTGTGCTTTTCCTGTGAATTTTTTCATTCAAGATTACACTAACAACATCATCAACTTTTAAGATATTTGAAGCAGACGCAGTATTACTAACTGCCATTACCAAACTATCTCAACTTTTAGGGAATGAGCATAAGATTAAGAGAGCCTTAATTTCATCATCAAAAACAATATTGACTGAAACTAACTGGTTTACCAAACCATGGAAATCACTAAGATGACTGTGTATAGATCCACCTTCTAACATTTGCAAATTAAATAACTGCTTCATAAGAAATACCTTATTCGAAGCTGAAGGTTTTTCATATAAATTTATCAAAGATCCCATTAACTCTACCATTGTCTTAGCTTGTGATAAGCTGAAAATCACAGACAATGCCAGGCTCAACCTTATAGATCCCAGAGCCTTCCGATCAAGAACCTTCCATTCTTCATCTTTCATATCCGTGGGCTTGCTTGCAACCCCACCCAACAGTAAGTACAGATCTTTCTGATACATATAATCTTCTATCTTCATCCTCCATAATTGCTAATTTTTGATGTTAAACTTCTCCATTCTTAGCTTACTTTTTTCTGCCATTGCTATACTCCCACTCAATTAGAAACCCCTAAGAGTGACCTGTAATCAAACACAAACCTGCTCTGAACCAGGCTCTGTGAACCTGCAACCCTAGCTCTAATACCACTTTGTCAAGAATTTAGAACAACAAACAGCTCTGATTTCACTATCAGAATTAGGAGCACAATTGATTACCTTGTATAAGCAACTAAACACGAAATTTAACCAGAAGTAACAAGTAACTAGAAATAAAAAAACAACACAAAATTTGAGAGATAATACAATCTTGTATTCAACTCATCCAGAAAGAAAATACAATAAAGAAGATGCCAAACTCTTCCCACACCTCAAAGGCTTCCCACACCTCTAGGGCTCCCAATAATTCTCCTTCAAGAGTTCTCTCTCTCAATTATGGTCACAATAAACAACTCAAACATAGAGTTGTTGTTCACCTGCACCAGTCAGTAACAATACTGCCAGTACACAAGTACTCAAAGTACTTCAAGTAGATCTCACTTGAACTTGCAACAACCTGCAAATCAAACGATCTTACTTACCATGTAGATCTACCCTGATCTTGCACAACCTGCAGATCAACCTAGTTTTGCACACTGCAAACCTAGATCTTATAATCAGAAAGATCTCTTCCTTGTCCTTAATTACAATACAGCCCCATGAGTCTATTATATAGATCTAATGCAAATAATAATTAGACTTCTAATTAAAATAATTAGACACGCAGCTCCAAGACTAAAATTAGTCTTTACATGCAAACAACCAGTTCGTTAAACAAACTGTTCGTGAAACTAGCAGTTCTAGAACTACACAGGCAATCGACGTCAGTCGCTGTCTATTTGGAGATGACCGACGTCGGCCGATCCATGACCGATGTCGGCAGCTTCCTGTCCACCACTGACCAACATCGGTTGGCTTGACCGACGCCGGTGATTGTGACACTCAGCAACCTCCTCCATGTTTGCCTACAGTGAAGATTTTAGCTCCACAACCTAACAAATGTTTATTGTTTATTATAATAAAAAATTTAGATATATGATAAGAGAGTTGAAATAAAATTTAAAAAATTATAATTTTAATTTCTAAATGAGAATAAAAATAGGTTGTGCAAATTTATAGAACATGATAGTAGTAGGATAAATAATCATTTTACATTGCAGATGTATTTTACTATTAAAAGCTTTTAATCTAATCACAAGATTAAATTTCGGACAATATAATTTTCATATTATTTGATTGATTCTCTAGATTAATGTTACATTATGTAACATTAATTGGTACCCTTGCTTTGCACCATTTCAATTAATTTATGCCAATTCAATTAACCTTGATTAGCTTACCCTATTTTGATGCCACAAAAATTCATTTACACTCTCAAAATGGTGATCCTCTACTTAACACAACATAAACCCATCTTCAACTAGCTAACCTCAAATCAGTGCCATCCCAATTGGCTTCTCACATTATTAGTACATTAATTAGCTCACTTTAGATTAAAACCACACAAATTATTTAGGCAATGCATTAATTTTGATTCTTTCCTTGATGATGGATCTTGTAAAAACCTTCAAATGTTGAACCAATTTATTTACATTTAATTATTTTCAAAATATTTTCACAACTATTCCGAACAACTCACCTCAAATTAATACCATTATAACTAGTTATCCTCAATCGATATTCAATTTTATTAGCATTCCCCAAATTGACACAAAACATATCACCCTAAACCACTTTCACACAACACAAACCATGTCGATAAACTAACTTAAAAAAAAAAAACATGATCTTTAAAGATGAATAGACACATTTAATAGTCTAATCAACATAAGAAGGTGACCATTGTTACTTAAACTAAATCATTTTATAACCACATCTAATTGTAAGTGCCTCTCTTTTGATTTTATATATATACTTGTATTCATCCTTCAGGAATGTGAATAGATAAGGTTTTGTTTACGAGTTTTCTATAATTATTGTTTAGCTTCAAAAATTAGCTAGACTGTTTTCCTTGTAATCTATTATCACAATATCTTAGTTTCCTATTCTTCTAATTCACTATTTATAGATGATGTATGTGCATATGTTCTACATTCCTTTTAGATTTGAAGACCAAGCTATGTTCAAAACTAGTATTTTTCAACTCATTGGAAACCAAGGCCAAAAGACCCAACCAATCCAAGATACTTTTGTTGAATCAACCACTTGTGATAAGTCTACATGGTTATTCTTAAGTTATTGGAATTTTCACCATGCTAATAGTTTTCCCTATACTAGACTCATGCTATTATGCTTGATCTACTCTATAATAGTCTTCGCTAATATATTAATATAGTTCTTAAAATAATAGTACTCTAGATCTTATTTTTGGCCCCATTTCTATGCATTTATTTATATAGGATTTCAATACTTAATATTTAATAATGTATATGATCTAACGATTTTTTTAATGAGAGTTTGGAAATATATATTTAGAAGTAGTAAGAATGTCAGTCATAAATTTAAATTTAATCAGAGTTGAATTTTAAAATATTTGGGATAGTTTTCTTATGTGATAAATAAAGTTCAAAATGAATTAATAATTGTGTTTATATGGTCTAGTTTCTAAATCTTTTTTTTATTTTGTTTATTTATGACACTTGTAATTTGAAAAAGAAATATTTTAATTCTCACCCTAAAATCAAAATAATATATAAAACTTAAAGAAAATAATATAAGATTTATTAGGAGTTGTGTTTAGAGTTAGGAGGTCTCAATAAACATTATCTAATTATCATATTCTTAAATGGTGAAAACTAATTTATGAAAGATGTTAAAATTATGTAAATTATATAATTAATTTTTTTAGAGATGAATAAATCTAGATTGTGCACCAAAATTGATTTGCTGGAAATATTAGTATGGGATAACGATAAATACTTTAGTTATTTCTCGATCTTTCTAAAAATTTTATGAACTCTCAATTTATTTTCTATAAATAATTATTATATATGATGTATCAAATGAACGACAATACTTATGTATTTATACATAATTGAGTTCAAATTAAGACCTTTTTGGTGTGAAAATCTAGATCAAATTATTTAAAATATAAAAAAGTATAATAAGGAGAACAAATGCACTCTAATGTTATAAACATTCAAACACTTTTGACACACAACCCAAAACATAAAAAGAAAACGAAAAGTAAAAATTAAGATGACAAAACAAAGAATAAATAATATTGGAAGTCAACAAATATATCAATAATCGAAAAATAAATAAATACCTCTAAAAAATATAATACTTAATTACTACTAAAAATCAAAAAATCATTTTTAAATATATATACATTATTATCTGTTAATCATTTTTAAATGTATACAATATTATCTATTACTATGTTAACTAGTAGAGAACGTTTAAATAAATAAATGTACTCATATTGTATTGAATTCGATTTAATAATTAATTATTTAAAATATCTCAAATTTTTAAAGTAATATTCAACCTCATAGTAATGTGTGCATGACCTCATAGTTCTACTTTCTGTATGTCCATATAATCAAAAGGTCAAATGATTCTTAATAAACCAAAAAACACTTCATAGATTCCCCACTTAACCCTTTCTTAAGCAATGAACGATAATATATAATAATTCCCACTTAAAACCTTAAATATTAAGTGAATTGATTTGAAGCAAACTTTATATTAGGAATCGACAAATGTCACCTCTTCACAACACATGAATATTATTACTACGAATGCATGCACTTTCTACATTTTTATACTCACAAGTTAGACGCACTAAATACGGAAGCTATGAATCTATTTATTTTATTTTAATTTGCTGGTTTAAATTAGATCCACCCATTCAATTTAAAATGATATCTATCAATATTTTAAAAAAAAATTGAAATAAAATCTTGTTTGTATGACAAACAGATAAGATGAGCATATATCTCCAGAGGATAATAGTGGGAAAAAAAAATCATAATAAAAAGATCAATAAATTTTCTCAAACATTCATTACTTCCAAAGACTATGTCTCAAAAATAATTTAGTTCCACACTTTCGGAATGGCCACAAATTCTCACACATTTGGGAGGGTTATCACATTTTCAAGAAATGGATTATATTACATATGGTATAAATCAAAATGAATTACGAGTTTAATTAATAATTGTAATAAATATGTATATAAAATAAATATTATAATTTTTATTTAATTATTTTTAAAGCAAAAAGGTTGATAGACACAAGATTTTAATATATATTTTAAAATAATTATATCTAATTTTTTTGGTGTGATTACGGATCTAAAAATATGTCAGAAATTTTGCTTATAAATATTGAACTTATCATAAATAGATGTTAAGAGTGATATCACTTACAATGTTGGGAGTATTGCCGTTTCTAATTGTAAGAGTGCCATTATTTTCAGTTCTAAGAGTACAGTCATTTTTTGTCGTTTCATAAATTGAAAGTTTGAATTTTGATTTTTTTTTGTGTGTATATTTTAACCCTTTGATTTTCTACTTTTAAATCTCAAGTTATACCTCTCATGTACCCATCGAAAAAAAAAATCCTTACCTTATAATGGCTTTAATATATGTGTGGTATTTGAAAATTTAAGGAAAACAAAACAAATTTAAGGTCCTATGTTAAGGAAAATGAATGATATAATTATCTTGTTGGTTGCTAGACCCTTAAAAGGTGAGAATTATGATATAGAGATTAATAAATTTGTATAACATAAATAACTTTGGATTTATAAAAAATCTTAGGTTATGCACAAAAATTTCTCTATGGGAAATGTTTGTTTCAAACATTGGTAAATACTAGAGAAATTTCTTGATGTCTTATTTTTGCTATGATTTCTCTATGAGTGCTAGATAGAATCTCTTTGAATGTTTGATAATATTTTATTTTCAAATGATTTGTAACACATATATTAATAAAAAATTAAATTCAAAATAGACTTATTTTTTTTCATGAACCAAATAAAGAGATTATAAGTGAACAATTCAAGACAAAGGGGATGAATGCACTTTGATTTAGGTGGGACTAAAAAAAAAAGGAACTATAAATGTTTGTACTTCTAAAAAATGTGGAGCACACTGACGCTTTTAACACTAAGGGCAATAAACACATAGGAGAGAGGGATACAATTTTATGAAGATGAGACAAAATGGAAGGTCCATAAGAAGTCAAAAAATGTGTCAAGAATGCTTAATTTGGACCAAAAAATGATAAATAGATAAATAGTCTAAAAATATATGAAGTAACACCTAATAAATACCTCAAAGCCATTTTTAGTGTACATTTTACTTAATACTGAGAGAGGTTTAAGCACACACTTGAATATACAAATATTTAAACAATAACTGGTGACAATTGAGAACTCATGGCTACACTTAATCTCTATTTATTTAAACTAATGTCTTTGGAAGGAGAAGACATTGAATTTAAAGAAAATATCATCTGGGAAAGACATTAGATCTAAGGAAAAGCTCATCAAGATATCATATGCAAATTTTACTTTATTTTTCTAATAATTAATATAAATAAAAATAATTAAGAAAAATTATAGTTATATTGAGAGGAGTTTTACAATGACACCCAAGAGGTGATGGTGGGCTGTAATGTCTATAAATATGTTGATTTTTAATTTTGATTTTAAATTTGATATTCATTTGATTGTCACTTGGAAGTTTTCTCTTTTTTATTAAATAATTCTATCAAAAAATAATAATATCTTGACCATACATAGATTTTGGAGCCCCCTTTTTTACTGGAAAGATTCTTTCAAACTTAAGATGTAGTTAGATTGAAATTTTTTATCACCAAATACTAGTAATTTTGTGAAAAAGATAATAAAATAAAGGAGAGGACCTAATAGTCATGCTCCCTAACTTCATGCATATGTGGAGCTTAAATCGTGCCACATCAACTCATAAAATTGATTTTGATGGATAACTTAATGCGTCTACTTGATTCTAGATTTTTAGCTCATGATTTGTCTATATAGACCTAGTGTTTTGATCCCATTGCAAGAGGTCCTTATGGGGCTATTTTGGAGGTCCAACTAACTCCTAAGCATGCCATGGCCAAAAAATCAAATCGGGGCCAATAGTGGGGCATACACTCCCCAAAAAATCAAATGGTCATGCCAAAAGTGGGGAGTTTAGACTCTAATTAATAACATGTAGCTAATGGAATGTAGACGCCGAGATCGAGGTGGCATAACATTTATGTCTTTCCATCTTGTGTTTATGACCCATCACCTTGCATTCATTTCACATACACTTGGATAGTTCACCCTAATGTTTTAACATGTTCATCCCCATTCGCATACGTTACATGAGTAGGGAAGAGGAGATGGAGGGTTTAGGAGATGATACATCGGTAAAAGCAGTAGTAGCAGCATGAGTGCTTATGCTCACATGCCATTGATGTTTATAGGTGAGGCTTTTTACACCTCACTAAGGCTGTGAGCCATTTGGTTTTGAAAATGTTAATAGCTTCAAATGTTTGTAAATAAAATAGTAATTTTTTTTCATTCTGTCAATTAAGACTAGTCATTCTGTGAATTGTTCAAAATCATTCTATTAACTGCATGGGTAATTAACAAGATTTTTGTGTGAGTGAATCCCAAGAACTATTAGAGTGGAAGATATAATGGGGTGTAAACACCATTCACTGAATATTTAGCTAGGAACCATATATCTCACAACATTAGTGAGGTATAAAAAACCTCACCTCTAATCCTCCATCTCCTCTTCCCTACTCATTGAAATTAGATGGATATTGAGGACAAAGAACTACACAAAAGAGGGTTAAGAGGGTCAAGATTATAGGCATGCAATTATTTTTTAGGCTTTTCAAATGCGACGATGAGAACATTTTATTGTTGACTAGAAAGAACATTAAAAGTCACCCTATAATAAAGGATTTTGTAAATAATATTCACTATCATAGGGTGACTTTGAATGTTATTGATAGTGAATGAAAACCTTCAGGGATTCCATGAACATACCACCTCTGCTCTTTCCCTCAATGTAACAGACACTCTTCAAAATAGTGTAAGCATTCTGTGAATTATTTAGAATGAACACTTTTGGATAGCTTAGTGCATGACTCCAACTTCACAAATTTGCACCATCCAAAAAACTCATGATAACCATCTTCGTTTGTGGTAGATTTTTTAACATGGTTAATCCTTAGATTTTTTTTAGCTATCGTTCCTTATATTGAGATTTTTAAAACCTCACCGACCCTATGAGGTAAATGGTCACATAGCTTGGACTATTTGTTTAAAAATAAGTCAACCCCTCACGCCTTGCAAGAATATGTTTTTTTTAGTTTTCTAGGTTTTCTTTCATTTTGATTTATGTAAAAATGACTTACTGGGTGCAAGTACCAAGATTTGCAAAGGCACATTTCAGGAGAGCCATGTTTTTTTCCACTAGTGTTTCTTAAAATGAAAAATTCTTAGAATTTGTTTACCTATCACTGCTTGTAGGTGAGGTATTTTGAACCTTGTTAAGGCTATCATCCATTCTAGTTTAAAAATTATGAATATGGCTTGCAATGACATTTAAAACATTTAAGTCTTGGATTTTTTTTGTCGTTGCTTACATATGAGTTTTTTTAAGAAGGAAGGGTTTTTCAGTGTTGTCTATGTGTGAATCATTTGGAATGAGTAATTTTGGCTTGGAAAAATTATCACCCGCTTACATATGGATTACAATGCAGGACCCCATGCATGCAATTATTTTATCAGATTATCAAATGTAGTGGTGAGAATATTTTCTTATTGACTACAAGAAGCACTGAAACTCACCTTATAATAAAGGAGTTTTAAAATAAAACCCACTATTATGGGGTGAATTCTAATGCTCCTAGTAGTCGATGATAACTATTATTGCTTCCATCAACAAACTAACTTCACCTGTAAGTAGCAATGACAAGTGAGGGTAAGTGCTCATGCTGTTGTTGCTACTCTTATTAGTATATCATCTCTGAAACCCTCCATCTCCTCTTCTTTGTCCATGTAATGTATGTGATGATGGGGATGAACATGTTAGAAGTTTGAGGCAAGTTACCCAAGCATTAGCAAAATGAATGTGAGGCGATGTGTTATAAACATAGGATGGTGAGCCATAAATGTTGTAAACCTTGAGCTAGGTGTTTACCCTCTACCGGCTATGTAATTAGCTAGACATTTAGTGATGAAGTAATATAGAAAAGAGGGTTAAGATTGACATTAAAGTTTACAAGACATAACTACTCATTTTGAACAATTCACCAACAACTATAATGAATTTAACATGTCTTAATTAAAAGAATGACCAAACATAATTACTAATTTTTTTACAAACACTCGAAGCCATATTAAATTTTTCAAAACCAAATGGCTCACAACCTTAGTGAGGTATTAAAAACCTCACCTGCAAGTGGTGATTAATTATTTCACAAATGTAAGCAGCCAAAGTGTTATGGTTTGCAGTTAATTATTTCAATTTTATAGTTATTTATTTTAGTTGGTTAAGTATAAAAAATAATGTAAAAATGTCATTTGCACGATTGCAATTGTTACAAAAATATGATTTTTATTTATTTATATGCATTGTTTTTAATTCATGGCCTTAATATCTAGATTTTCACTAGTGTTTTATAACATGATTAATCTTTGCATTTTTTGGGGAATATGAATTTCATGATTAATACCTAGGTTTGCTTTCATGATTAATCCTTGTATTTTTTGGTGTTTTATAGCATGATTAATCCTTACATGATTAATAGACAAGTTTGTTAAGCTTGAAGCTTGCAAATGAAATTGAAATAAAATACTGAAATATGTTATATTATATTATTGTTTTATATTATATGTTAGTGTTCAAAGGTGTGGAATATGTTTTTTCTTTATGGTGAGCCTTACACATTTTTTTCAATCATGTTGGACTGTGTAATTTAATTTTATATTATGTGTTATTATTTGTCAATTTAGAATATGATTTTTCTTTTGGTGAGCCTTACACTTTTTTTTCAAACATTCAGGGATTTGAACTGAAACAATAATAAACTTTGATGGAGAAACAAATACAAGATAAAGGGGATGTATAATTGAGTAGAAAATATTGTAAAAAAAGTGAAAAGTTTTAGAAGCTAACACACCCTATTGTAATAACTTGATAGGATTGTAACTGTTGATGGTTAGTGAAAGGACATATTTTAGTTGAGAATCAATATAAAATTTATATATTTGAACTTAATTTTTTCATTTATCCATGTAAATCTTAAATCTAAATATTAGTAGTTGAAATAACATGTACTAATAATAATACACTATCTTGTGTACATGTTAAAGTATTTTTATGAATGTTTGTAGAATACCAATGTTCAAGTATTAGATACTTATGTGTTTGTAATCAATTAAAAAATCATCCAATTTTAATAAAAAATATATTCTAGACTCTAATCCCATACCTTCAACTATCCTCTTAACTATCATACCTCACTCAACTATTGACTCCTCTCCCTTTGTTAATATTGTGATATATAAAAAAACCAAGATAAAATCTTAATATTAATTTATTTTAACATTTTTCAAATAAACATATTTAAAATATCTATATTAGTTATATAAATTTTTGAAGTACTTAACAAAAATAATAAAATATAACTTATCTCTAATAAAAACACATTATAGTGTCAATGTAGATTAAATATAAACTTATAAGTAATAAAAAAGTTAAAACTATGCATTAAATTAACAACCCCAACACAACATCGATCTAATATGAACTTAGGGGCATTAAATTGTGCACCTGAGTTGGCCTAATGGTAAAGAACATGTGCTCCTAGAAGGGAGGTCACAGGTTCAAATCCTGCAGGGGGTAGGGATTGCATGCCTCGTATTCGTAGCACAATAAGGTGCCTCCCCACGATGGGAGTACGAGGTGGTCCCATATGCTGGATATGCCTTGTAGACCATAACCAAGACATTAATTGGCATTGTGGACCTTAAAAACTTTATTATTATTATTATTATTATTATTATTATTATTATTATTATTATTATTATTATTATTATTATTATGGGTAGTTGGTTAGGAATTGGTGGCTGAATGAACTTTAATTAGTTAAATTATTCTAAGATTGAATTTGTGCTAGTATAAAATTTAGACCTTAAAACAAATACGACCTCACTCACCCCATCTCTTCTTTTATTTGAATTTCTTTTAATTTTAAATGAAATTGTGTTTGTGGATAAGGATTTGAACTTTGAGGGCATGTGTTGAAGGTTAATATCATTCAATAAATATTATCTAATTATCATATTTATAAATGATGTAAATTAATTGGTAAAAGTTGATGAAAAATTATAAATTAAATAATTGAAAATAAATTTAGGGATACTTAAAATTTATACTTTGTCTAAAGTGATTTATGAGAAATATTAACTAAGACAATGATAAATATTTTAATGATTTTTTGATCTCTCTAATTCATTTGAGTGCTCAATAAATTTTGTATGATTGATTGCTAGACATTATGTGTCAAATGAACTATAATGTTTATATATTTATAGATAAATTTTTACTTTAAATTAGGAAAATTTTGGTACATAAACCAAGATCAAATATAAAATAAGGTATGATAAAGGGTCCGAAGCAAGGATAAAAAGAAACACCCAAAAGTGGTAGGATGTAACTGTGAAATGTTAGAAACATTTGGTCACTTATGACAC
Source organism: Torreya grandis (assembly GCA_037957365.1). Classification (NCBI taxonomy): domain Eukaryota; kingdom Viridiplantae; phylum Streptophyta; class Pinopsida; order Cupressales; family Taxaceae; genus Torreya; species Torreya grandis. The sequence continues at coordinate 951,206 of JARHVA010003415.1, read as the reverse complement.
ACAACCCAAAACAAGGAAGAAAAAAGAAGAAAGTAAAATTTGAGATGGTGAGATGAACAATGGGTACTTTTGAAAGCTAAAAAATACACCAATAACACTTTATTTGGATGAATAATCAATAAATATATAAAGACCCCTAAAAAACATGATAATTAACGACTACCAAAAAATGAAGGGTCATTTTCAGATATGTACAATATTATCTTTTACTATTTTAACTTGTACGAAACATTTAAAAAAAACAAATAGAAAAAAAATAATCATATTATTCAAAATTTGGTGTAATAATTAATTACTTAAAATATGTCAAGTTTTTAAAGCATAACTTTTTTTGCTAGGTAGTTAAGAGAGGTTAATAGATCCTTCACCCTTTATTAATAAAAAGATGATTACAAAAATACAAGTACATACATCAAGAGGATTCAAAGAATCTAAAAAGGACCAAGTCTGCATGAACAAGCCAAAGCCAAAAATCCAACAATTGAACACACCTACCTAAAGAATAACAAAAAACCCCCAAACCCAAAACAAACACCAACCCAATAAACCCAAACTAGGAAACCAAGAACCACCATGAGCCAAACCCTTTAAGAGGCACCCAAAGGGTCCCATCATGATGTCAACACCAAACAATCCATACTGTTACCAAAATCCTTGTAGCTGAGTGCCACTTACCCCCAAGTCACTCAGTCATCATTTGATAGGATATGCTATATGACAACGCATATCACCACTCCATGTTACTACCATCTCAATGATCCTCTAAGCCCTAACACCACACCACCCACTCCTTCCTTGAGCCCCCTGATCCACCATGTAACAACCAAGTCCGAGGGAAAGATACACAAAATTCAACATGCCCTCAAATGACAAGACACTGCCTAAAGACAAGTGACCAGCCTACCACCTTCTAAACTTGCACCTTCTACATCAACCTTTAGAGGGAATATAAGTGCAACATCCCCATATAAACACACCAAAAATTGTGCCATTGAGATTGAATTGTTTACTCGCTAGAGATCGATAACCACAACCAAAGATGCAAGGGGGCCTTGCATGCCTGAACATGCAATGCTCTTAAAATCCCCTAGAGCAGAAGGGTGTTGAAGTGAACCTTGAAGACACTAAATAAAGGATAAAATAGTATTAAACCTCTCCTCCAACTCATGATGTAGACAAGGATACCAATCCTAAACTCTACATGTGTGAAAACAATACAGAATTATAAGTACTCCCCCAAAAGTTCATTGCTACTCTCTCCAACCCCACTCAAAACCTCAGCTGCACTAACTTGACAAAAATTCCCCTTGTCTACAACTCATCCTCTAGAGCAAGTAAGATATTACCAACAAACATAGAGGAAAAACCAAAATTAACTTTCGCTCTGAGTAAAGTCTCTAAATACACCATTCTAATAAGTTCCTACACTGCCTCCAAAACTGCCCACAACTAGATGATAAAATATTTCTTCAGTCAAGAATCAGTAACACTCCTTTAAAACACCATTTCGTGATTTGTGGCCTTCAAATGAAATAGAAAGGTGTTCAACACCAGCTACATCATTGTGTTCATCACCAAAATAGTCACTTAGAATCCAACTCAACCACCAACCTACCAAACTCAAGCCATCACCCAACATGCCAAGATAATAATTGCCTTCACCACCACAATGTGCAAATGACATTGCCCAAGCACTAAATAAACCCCCCTCAAACGTGTGAACCAAAGCCATCAATTACAAGGATGACATGACTATAACCATCTAAAGGCCACCCCAAAACCACAAATAGTTGGGAAAACATCCCCTAAACAATTGAACATTAACAAATAACTCCCCCCAAACTAGCACTTGGTCAAGAATCCCACACATTATCCACCACCAACTCTTCTAGTTGAGAAATACCCCTGTTAGCCAAGAATTTTGTGGCCGAGTTAGCCTTACTAAATAAATGCAAGGCTTTCAATATGAGAAAGAATCTAATATATCTTAGATTTGTCACAAAATGTTGTCAATGTTCCAAGAACCAACCTTCTTCTTGCATAATACTTTTGTCATCACCACCAAATCATACTCAATAACCACTTTATTGATATCATAATAAACAACAAAATCTAACCCAAACATAAGAGCTTACACGTTCACCTCATTATTAATACCATCTAAAAACTTTAAAAACATCACTATAATAAAAAATCTTACAAAATATAATATCTGATTAGACACCTTATCCCTAAAGCCCACAAATTTTTTGTAGCCACACCATCAAAATTTTATTTGAACATATAAAAAAAATGGAGACACCATTCTATATTATTCACCCACTTACAGGTCTTAAGAGAAATGACCAACCCATTATCAAGATTTAAAGCATAATTCTAAATAGTGTTGTTTATTAAATTTATCAACCTTAACGTAATGCCTACATGACTTCATTATCATACTTTATTTTATGTCCATATAATCAAAGGCCAAAAGATTCTTAATGAAGAAAATAGACTTCATAGATTCCCCACTTAACTCTTAAGCAATGAACGATAATATATAATAATTCCCAACGCTCTATCCTCCTAAACCTTAAATATTAATTGAATTGATTTGTTGCTAACTTATATATGAGTATTAGTATGAATGCATTTGATTCTACATTTTTATACTAACAAGTTGACCCACTAAATATGGAAGCTATGAAATAATTTATTTTATTTTAACACACAAGTTGGATCCACCAATTCAATTTAGAATAATATTAAAAATATAATATGCTTGTTTGTATGACAAACATACAAGATGAACATATCTTTCTAAAGGATAAGAGTTAAAAAACAATTAAAAACAAATTCAAATAAAGAAATTATGTCTTAAAATATTAGTTCCAAAATTATGCCCCAAAATAATTTAGTTCCATAATTTCGTATTAACCACAATTTTTTTTTCATTTGAGAGGGTCATCACATCCTCAAAGTTCTCTTGAATTAACCAAGTGTTAGGAACATGTAATTACAACAAATGGATTATATGACATGTAATATAAATAAAAAGGAATTATCTTTAATTAAGAATAAATATTTATATAAAATTTTAATTAATTAATTTAAAGATAATTAGGTGGATATATATAAAGATTTGACATATATTTTGAAGTAATTATAATTTAAATATAATTGTATAATTATAGATTTAAAATTATGGTGTTAAGTTTTTATAAATTTTACTTAGAAATATTGAACTCATGATAAATAGATGTCAAGGGTACGATCACTTGTACTGTTAAGAGTGTTATTGCTTATGATTATAATAATGTCGCCACTTTTAGTCGAGTGTCTCAAATTAAAAATTTGAATTCTAGGTTTTGTGTGCATGCTTTAACCCTTCAACTTTCTACCTTCATATCTCATATTGTATCTCTCATATACCCACAAAAACCTTTATTTCTACCCTTCAATGGTTCAAATGTATGTGTGATATTTGAAGAATTTAAGAAAAATAAAGCAAATTTAGAGTCCTACATTATGGAAAATGAATAGTATAATTATCTTTTTGGTTTTCAGAACCTAAAAGGTCGAGGTTGTGATATAGAAAATAATAAATTTGCATAAAATAATTAACTCTGAAATTTTAAAATCCTTAGATCATGCACTAAAATTACTCCACAATAAAATGCTAGCTTCTAATAATGATAAATACTCTAATGCTTTATTTATCTTTCATTTTTCTATAGTTTCTCTATGAGTGCTAGATAGATTATTTTTGAATTTTTGATGAAATCTTACTCTCAAATGATTGAAAAACTTATGTATTAATAGAAAAATTGAATTCAAATTAAGACCTTATTTTTATACGAACCAACATCAAGATATTATAAATGTACAATGCAAGACAAAGGGGATGGGTGCACTTTGTCTTAGTTGGGACAAAAAAGAGGGATCATAAACATTAGTGCTTCTAAAAAGCATGGAGTGCATCGATGCTTCTCACACTGAGTCCAATAAATACATGGGAGAGAGAAACAAAAGTCTATGGGACTGAGAATAAAGGCGAGGTCCATAAAAAGTCAAAACATGTATCAATAATGCTAAATTTTGACCAAAAAATGACAAAGAGACAAGTTTACTAAAAATGTATGAATTACTTGAAGTTATTTTTCAGTGTAAATTTTACTCCACTTTGAGGGGTTTATGTAAACACACACTTGAAAATATAAAAATGATATATGTAAATATTATAATTACACACATAAATCTTATGGAGATGAAGTTAATGCACATGAGAACTTGTAGAACCATTCTTTTTTTTCTACATAAACATGGATAAGTGTTAAATATTATTAATTAATGAAATATGAAATACTAAAATAAAATATGTTATTCTATTAAGAAAGACATAAAAATATAGTGGAACTTACTTCCCCTAGATCTAGATAAAATTTGAGTACATTATGAATAAATATTGAATAATAATTCATGGTATAATCTTGAGGAGAATCCTAAGTAGAATTACGAATAAAAGCTAAGTATAATCTAGAGTGAAAACCTGAATAAAAGCTAAGTAAAGGTCTAACTCACTAAAAATTGGATATGATGATACCCATCCTTGAAAATTATAACTCTGAATATAATGAGTAAGATATATATGCTCTATTTTTAGATTTTAGATTAATATGTTGAGCTTGCATCTCAAAAGAAAGATATTAGATGTATCTTAGATAATATATCATATGAGATTAATGATGTATATAATATGAAAATATGTAATATTTAATTAACACACATTATTGAAAGTTTTTCTTAATTTGGTTATGTTATAATAAATATAATTGTGTAATTTAAAATAAGGAGCCAAACGAATAGAAACCTTATCTTAATAGGAAAAGTAAAATATCAAATTCGACTAAAAATTATTTAAAAATATAAATAATCTCATTTATTTCTAAAGTTAGTTTCACAAAACCACCCTTATAAAATTTGTGTAGGGAAAAAAACTCGTTTGTACTATTTCTTATTCATTTCATCATTTCTTGTTTATGTTTCGATGATTCTTTTCATGCATCCATTAGGGAAAAGTTATTTTCACATGATTTATTCTATTATATGTTGCTATGATTATCACATTACAATGGTTCTATATGATACATGAGATCCAAATATGATTTAAAAAATTATGGAACTAAAAATTTGTGTAGTGCATCATGGTGAACATGTCAGTGTGTTAATTTATTTCATTATCATAATTGATCTATTGGGAGTATTGTAAAACTTATAAATTCTAAAAACTTATAAGGACCATAGAGAAATTAGTTTTGGTTAGAAAACAAGGATAAAATTAATCATTCCCTATATGGAAATGAAACCACTGATGTTTATAGGGGTTATTTTGAAACCACTAGTGCCTCTAGGGGGCAATGTGAAACTATAGGTCTTCATTAATTGGAAATTTAAAAAACCACCCAGAGGTTTTGTAACCATTGATCTACATTGAGAAGAGGTTTCATCTTCATCTATTTAACATCAATAATATTAATCAAAATATTGTTGTCTTATAATCTTTGGCATTTCAAGAGCTGGGTTTCTTTAAAGAGATGACAACAAGAAGACGAGAAATGGTATTCATTTTTGGAAAAGATGTTTGAAAGAAATGAAGATAAGAATCAAGATCTATGCTGGTATCATTTGAATGAATTCTTCCTCATTATTGGCCATTTTTATTGGTTCCTGAGACTATACCATCTATATGGACTTTGTAAAGTTGATTATTTTTTATTTATCTATTTATTTTTTCCCTCTCTGATTTCTTCTCCAAAACATTTTATGGTTTACTTTGGATGCTAGGATAAGGTTGCCATTTATTTGACCCTATGTTCTATATTACACTATTGTGTATAAGATTTAAGTGGGTTGAGACTATTTTAGAGAGAATACCTAAACTACATAGGATTTTCGTTAATGGGATTATAAAAATAGGTTTAAATAGACAAGAGAGTTGATATGCTTCATAGAATAATGATTTGAAAGTTATCTTGAAGATGCCAATGTGGCAGGGAGACATAATGTGGTTGTGGACTTGTATAGAGTTATGGAAGAAATATTGGATGTTGTTAAACAAGACAAAAGAACATTTTTTTCACCAAGTAATGTTGAAGAAGAGTATGAAGCAAATAAAAAACAATGTGATCAAGATGATGAATGGAAAGTGATTGTGAGTGAAAATGGACTCATTATAACTATGTCAATGGTTGAAAGAGGAAAAAATATGGAAGTTACAAGATTATTAGGAATAATTAATCCTCTGGAATTGGCATATTGGCTTGCATAAAACTAAGAATTATTTGAGTTTGATGACGTTAGTGACCCAATAAGAGTAAAAATGGTTCATACCAAGTTGAGAGGCCATGCATCCCTATGGTGGAAGGAAATACAAATAAAGAGAATAGAAGAGGTAAATAAAATATAACTTTATGGGATATAATGGTTTCCAAGTTGAAAGGAAAATGGTTTCGTAATGATTATTAGTAGGAATTGTTGACAAAGTTACAAAACTTGAAGCAAAGAGAGCTTCGTGTGAATGATTACACTGAAGATTTCTACAAGATAACCATACAATCTAGTCACAATGAGCTAGATCAAGAGAAATCTAAAATAAATATACATGGAATTAGAATGAACATACAATATGAGATGAGTATGGTATTATTTCACACTATGGAAAATACTTATCCATTTTCATTGAAATATAAATAGAATTTCTAAAAAAGACAAAAAAATATAAGGGGTAGAGAAAAATATTCAAGAGGAAAAATTAATAAAATGTTGTAAGAGGACAACATACTCATGAGGGATAAGCTATTAATTATCATAATCACAATCACAATCATACACCAATTACAATACATATCATTCAAGTGAAAGAGGGAATTATGGAAGATGAAGAGGTTTATTAGGTATGTGATCGAGCTTATAAGTTCTCAAAAGATCAAAAAATAATAATAGGATAAATAATGATAACACTCATATTGTACAAGAGGATAAATATTAAATTGCATCATCATCACAAAAATAAAATAAAAAAATATGTGATAAAGGGGATGAGTGCATTTTGACTTAGTTTGGATAAAAATAAAGAGGTAATAAAAGTATTAATGTTTGTGAAACAAAGACTTAGAAACATTGGGTGTTGGAATTTTTTCTATACTCACATAACTATCATACTCCTCTTGGGTAAGCATAAAAAATAATACCCAATCCATACATTATCTTCTCACTCAACATTTCACTTGAATGCTCACTTGAGGCACAAAGATAGATTACTAATACTCATAGGGTTAAATGATAAAGAACACAAACACATGATGACCATTAATGACCATTAATGAACATGCATCGTACATAACATATATTCAATAAAAGTATATCTACTCTAAAACATGAAGAGTAGACACATGCATGTATTACCCTTCAATAGTTAAAAATATCATCCATAATATCATCATATTCCTTCATAAAATTATCTTATAATATCTTCCTTTTATCTCTAAAAATTCTAAATCATAAATTAATTATAAAATCTAAATAAATAATTCACTAAGAAGTCAAATATTAACCTAACCCTTTTTAAAATTCCAAGGAAGGCCTTTATACACAAGTCTTGCCTTGATTTTAATATAATCTCACCCCTAAAAATTTCAATGGATTTACTCTCTAAGACGTACTTTGTATCTCCTTGATTCATGTAAATAGGTTCACCTTGATTTATAGGTGCATATTTTGCATGAAGGGAATATGTGAGACCTATTAAGATGTAATAATTTGGGTAACGGTTGTCTTCCACACACACATTGTATATGTATAGTATCATGTCATGTCCTCTTTGCATGTGTCTATTTAATATGACACATGCTTAAAATTATTCAAAAAATTTAATCCCCTTGATATTTGTTTAGGTGTGCATATTTAGCTATGTGAAAATGTATCATAAAGTTATCTTCTAATGTGGATCCATTTGATTTTAATTGTATGCATGCAATCTTAATTATAAAACTGGGATGACTTCATATATCACTCTTTCCTATAAGTTTATGCATGTGAATTTGTCCTAATCCAAAATTGGGGGTTAAAATTTACCTACACTAACTATATTTTCCATCTTTGGATAGATTAGTTCCATCCAATTTAAAAATTTAGGCCCCTTAATGCCAAATTTTGTGTTCAAAATCATCCTATTTTTTTTTTTTGGGTAGTCATCACTTATGTAATTTTTGTTAGCATCCAACCTAAAAACATACAAATTTACAAAATAATTTATTATGACCAACACACCCCCAATTCTCTTAAAATTTGGAGAATCGATTTAAGTCATTTTAGATTCACAAGTTAAAATAAGTAAATTTAATTAATAGTGTTTTTGAAAGGGAATTCTTATCAAAATTTGTCTAAAATCTAGCAGGTGTATTCTATGGAACTCGTAATCTTTTGATTATGTTATTTTATAATTATTTGAAAACTTTGACTATATAACACATGTACCACAAACATTTTCTCTGAGTCATTTATCAACTTGTGGGCAATTAAGTTGTTCAAATAACAACTAGGCCCATTTTCAAAGTTATTTGGGTGATGTTGGGTGGAGATTGTGGTGTCGTCTAAATATTCATCTCTCATTACTCTATTTTTTAACTTTCACTTTGTCTTTTCTATATTTTAACTTACGTTTTTCCCTTCACTACATTTTAACTTGTGTTTTTATCACTTGTAGAGTTAAAGGATCTCTGATAATTCCTTAGATCCTGAGATAATCAAATGGAACCACATGACACAATCTTATTTCCATACAACCCCATAGAGAACATAATTTTTTTTGACACTCTGAGACCCCATGCCAATCAGATGGGGTGACATGTTATAATCTTATTTCCCCATGACCCCACAAAGCTTAGAATGAAGATTGAACTAAAGGATCTCAAGCCAATAAAATGGAACCATGTGTTATAATTTGATTTCCATACAGATCTGTAGAGCATATAATAAATTATAACACTTTAATATCTAGGTCCAATCAGATAATGACACATGGCATGATCTAATTTCCTTTCACCCCCATAAAGTTCATAAGGTATATTGATGATCAAGAAAACCCATGACACCTTTGATATTGTGGTCCATTCTTTGAGTGACACTTGGAAAGATTATATCAACCCCAAGAGGCATAAAATGGAAAACATTAAAATTCAAAAACATATGGCAACCCACACACTGTTAGAGTATATTATTTTCATGCTTACTAGGTTCTAGATAGTTTTTCATCTTTTCCTAGTTTTGTCCTTTGTGTGGATTTATCCCACATTGGTTAGTTAGGCTTGTTTCTTGTTTTAATTTTCCTACTTATGCAATGTCTCTCCACTATACTTGCATGTCTTATTCTAAATATTATATGATTTACTTTATCTTTGCATTTCATTCTTGTAGCCTCTTATGATGCTTTTGTTGTGAGTGATTTAGATCCATGGGTTCTTGGAATGGTCTTATTTCTCATTTGTTTTGTAATCATTTAAGTAGTAGTTAGGTTGGAATAAATTTGGCACCCTTTGTTTCCTACATAGATATTCCCAACTGCATTGGAATTTGAAGGTAGGCATTAGAATTTGTAGGTGTGTTGGAGAGTGGGATTGGAAGTGCATAGAAGATATACATAGAAATTTATTTTTGGTCTCCATTATTAAAGGATCCAATGTTTTTATTTCATTTATAGTGTCTTTTTAAAGACCTATGTTCCATTTTCAAGGGCCATTATTCAATGTGGAATTTGTTTGCCAGTTTGCATTATTTTTTTCCTGAAGGTGGTATTCTATCTAACAAGGTGTCTTTGTTTGTAGATTTGTGTTGGTATTTTTGAGGATCAATAGAGCATTGAAGCTACATTGGGGTTTGAGGGGATCAAATATATTGGTCTACATTACATATCTACTTTGGCATCATTTTCTACACAGGCGATGTCCCTTTCATTTTTTGGTCTTTTTTTGAGGACTGCATCCTTTTTTGGAGAGGTCTAAGACCTGTGTCTCATTTACAAAGTATGTTGGAAGGTGAGGTGGCATTAGAAGTTTTTTTAATGGTTTGAATTGGAGATTTTTAGGTCTATGTGGATTTATGGCATTTAATCTACCGTTCTATCTCCTCTTGGTGCCATTTTACATTCCTTTTTTGTGTTGCAACTGGGAGGTGGCATTGGAATTTGGAGATCAAGTTTGTTTTCCTTTAGCATCCCATCTCTCTGCTCACACCAATTTCCTTAGAAACTAAGTGGAAAAGACAATAAAAATCCACTTTTTATCCTCTTCAAAACAACCATTTTACTCATTATTTGTATTTAATAGCTGTATTTTTTATTTTAAGAGTATCTTTTGCTTGTACATGCATAGGGGTCACTAACAGATTATTTTTTCACTTTGGTGGGATTAAGAACATTTATGGTGAAATATCAGTTTGAACGAGTGGTTGGAAGGCTAAGCTCATTACCAATTTGGTCATAGAAATCAACTTGTAGTGTAATTATTATTACTTTTGACCCATTTATGGGAATTCATAAAGGCTATATCTTTTGAACCATAACTCAGAATTGAGTTCAGTTATTTTCAAAAGTGTATGGTTTTTAATTATATATCCATTAGTCTCATCTATTTTTTTTAAAAAAATATTACTTTTATAAAGTGACAAATTTTTTTGCCGGGGGGGGGGGGATCAATACAAATCTTTTGGGAGGTTATCTCAGTGCTGATTTGTGCACCTTTTTTGCATTCTTTTTGATCTTTGGTGATTTGATAGAATAGCTTATTTTTTTGGTTTAGATTAATGTGATCCTTTCAATACACATAATTACCATACATGGAGACCTAGAATGTAAATAATCATTAAATGCAAAGGATTGTGGTCCCTGTAAGATGAAAATTTGAGCAATTACATTTCATTATGCAAATGATATAAAAAATGCCCAAATCTACAATCTACCATTAAAATTGAGAACCATTAGATAAAAATGCCATAAAAAAACATCTAAAGAAACATTATAACCTAAAGCAAAGTATTCCCAATCAAGATTCAAATAATAAAAAGACTAAATGATTATGGATGGAGATTGTTTATCAAAGACTCAAATTTTTAGCATGATGTCAGCTTAAAGACTTGATCAAAAGACTATGTTAATGGAATATTTTAGCATAGGTTGGACATGGATTCTCTAATTATCTTCTAGATAGTTTGGCAATGGAGGGATGGTTGATTAAATAGGCCATGGAGGGAAGATCAATGGCCAATAATCAAATTTGAGATGAAGAGGATCAATGGTGGAGGATTATCCAAGTAATTAAAAATTTCTTGGAAGCCTCTAGAATATAGGCTTCTAGAGAGGAAGGGATAAGATAGAGAGGATTATAGAATTGAATAATTTTATAATCCATTTAGGGGATAAGCAAGATTAGCATGATATTAAGATAAGTGATTTAGGTAGGTGATTAGGGACTAGGGATGTAGGAAAGGCTAGGGTAGGTGGGATTGGAATTTAAAATTTTAATATAATAGACAAGTGGAATTAGTTAATGGATAAGACATGATTATAATAATTAATAGATTTGTGGGGATATTATAAGGTTAGTGGATGAAGAATAATGAAGGGGGATGTTAGACAAATGACTAGAAGGGGTGATATTAGGATGAAATTAGGAGAAATAAATGATATAAGTAGAATTAGTGTCAACTAATAGTAATATTAGTGATGGTAAATGAAGTGAGAAAATTTAGATGTATACATTTTTTCCCTCTTTGAAAGGGAATTATGAGTGGACAAAGTGGAAGGAGTAGTGGTATTTCAAAGAAGAAAGACATGAGATAGATGAATATTAGTAGATGATGGTAGTGGCATATGATGCCCCCTCGAAGGGACTTGCAGAGAAGAATGAAGTAGATGGTCTCTCAAAAGAGGAAATGAGGGGTGGGTTGCGATGAATGGCTAAGGGGATGGGATGCAAGATGTGTAATCGATGATGAAAAAGAGGATATTAATATTAATGATGAGCTACAAAGTGATGATGCCCATGGCAAAGACCTATATACATGAAGGGGAAAAAACTATGTCACAGTTATCGACACATCCTAAAGGGGAATCAATTATAACATGTTGATGATAAGATTAAAATACTGCAAGCTTTGGATGCATACCAAGCAAGGATGCATGCAAGGGAGAGCTATAAGCTCAAATATAAAATGATTTGATAAGATTAATGATGAGTATAACTCAAGGCTTGCATTGTCCCCTTCCTCTAAATGTGACATATGTAAGGATATCATTACCCTATTTCATTCTCATAAGCTAAGTTGGGCATTGTAAGGGTATAATTGTGTGTCAGATCACTATTCACAAGTTACTATTCATATGTACTATTCACTAACACTATTCACATGTCACTATTCATGGTGAGGTAGAAAGTGATGTAGGTGATGATGTAATAGAGGAGGTGACTTATGGATGATATGAATTGAACCAAAGATAATCTTCATGAGAGAAAAGATGATTTGAAGAGGGGGAATAACTCTCACTAAAAGATAGGTTTCAAGTGACCCACATTGAATTATCTCGCATGTGTGAGAGTGGGACTCATTCCTTGGGTGGCTCCATGATATTCTTGTCTACCACTTAGTCAAAAGGTGATTAGAGCCTTTATTGGATCTTATGTGCACATGGGAAGTAAAAAATAAAAGTACTATGAATTATTTGGATTACATGTGTGAAGAAGGGATTCCAATTCAAGGTCACATGGAGGTGGATGATATTTTATCCCTTGATGCTCTTCCTTTTTAATCCTTTTTACACATAGAGATAAAGACCACAATGATGGATCACATGCATGAAAGAGGGTGGTGCAATTATTTGCTTGTTCTTGAATTTTCCTCTCTCTACCTCTCTCTCATGCATTTTATACTTAAGGAGAGATCTCTCCCTTTGTAAAATCAATCTTTATCATATTATATCTCTCTTTCATTTCTTCATGACATTATTTGAACTTCTATTCATCCATGCTCTTCTATAGATAAAAACCCATTGAAGATTGAGATTATTAGATGAAACCACTATTGTCTCTTAATCTTGCACCCTAGAAGAGAGTGTTCAATCCTCTTCCATATTTAGGCAATGTTGGAACATTTCCAGGCATGTGGGTATACCTATAGGGGAAATGAACCTTTAGATTTAAAGGGCTAGCTCCCTGAATGTATCTCTACAAAACAACCTCTGTTTAAACTAGTTTGATTGAAGGGAAAAGAGTTAGAAATTTCATAAAGAAAACTTGTTCTAAGAATGGTGATGCACCAAGCTTATCTTCCACATGAATACCATAACCTAGTACATGATACAATAAAAGACACAGACTATTTCCCAGCTCTAGAGATTCTAACAAAAATATTTCAGTATAGAGGTGAGATGTATGAAATGATGCAAGGTAAATGAATTAAAAGACAACATGTACATTGAAAGAAGATTTATACACATGCATAAATTCAACACACTTGGATGCACTCTATATGACCTGTTAGACCTAGAACCCTTGCTTAGGTATGAAGGACAAAGGACAAAAGGATGAAAACCATCACTTGTTGCCACTATATGACACTTACACCCTCAAGTAATTGCTTATAACTTCAAAAAAATAGACTTGTACTAATGCTTAAAGGCAAGATATCATTCCAATAGGGCTTCATTGTACTATATGTGGTCTCTTGTTTCTACTAGCCCAAGGGTTGTATTTATAGTAGAGAGGAAGAGAGAGAAGGAGGCCTTTAGTGCCAAGAGGAGGAATCAATCTGTTAAAAGTCTCCATATTTAGCTATAGCTATCTTTTCCAGTGATGCTCATTTGGGCCATTTGATTGATCCATGTCACCTCCCTTGTTACATAGCTAGCTTGCTCTTCTCAAAGATACTTTCCCAATGGTTACACTAGCAAAAAAAAAAAAAAATCAGCTAAGTAATGGCATCAATCAATTATGAAAATGAGAGTCCAATTATTGTAGATTTGTCTTAATGCCTAACAACTTCTCACTGACTCATTGAGGTATGCAATGATGTGGAGAAGAGTCACTTTCATTTTGTTTAGCCTTGGAGAGGCATTTCTTGGATCCTACATGTATGCCTTCATGGCATTTGTCAGAACCCTTTGAAACTCATTCTAGCAAGTTCCTCAACATTTTACTCCTTTTAATTAGCCATCACAAAATGACGTAGATCATGACCTGATTAATGGTGAGATGAACCTTCTAATGGGCTTTGGTGGATGAAGAATGCAAGCCCTTCAGATCTATATGAGTGATTAAGTAAGGATGATCAATCTTCCTAAGACCCATTATTTTGAATGCCAATGGCTAGTCCATGACCCTAAAGTTGATGGCCATGCAACTATCACTCTATTGGGACCATTCCTTTAGACCTTTTCCCTATGGAGCCTTCTCTTTTTTCCCTTTGAAACCTTCCTTCTATAGACTTTATGAACTATGAACTTTTTGAAACCATCTTTCTACAAAATTTCCAAAACCATCCTTCTATGGATTTTATGAACTATAAACTTTTTGAAACCATATTTTTATGGACTTTCAAAAACCATGCTTATACGGAATCTACAGGTGTCCCTTTTCTTTAAAACCATCTTTCTATAGACTTATTCAAGTGTCTTTCTATGGACTTTCTAAAAGTATCCCTTTGGATTTCTCAAACATGCCCTTCGATAATCTTGAAATGTTCTTTCAGAAAGCTTGTCTAGAGAAAAAGATCCTTCAAACTTTTTGAAAGTTTCCCTTTGGAATTTTTGAAAGTGTTCATTCATACTTTCTCTGAAGGACACTTTTGAAGTCAAAAGACCCTTCAAATTTTTTGAAAGTGTCCCTTTAGACTTTTTCTGAAGGATAGTTTGAAAAAAAAAGATGCTTCCACAATTTGTAATGTACCCTTAAATAATATTCCAAGTGTCCCTTTGCTTGAGAAATGATCCTTTGGATTTTTTGAAAGTGACCAATTTTTGAGAAAATAACCTTCGAAAATGTTGCAAATGTCCCTTTGAAAAGATTATTTTGGACAAAAAGTCTGAAACAATTCTTTTCAAAAAAGTTGCAAAGGGGGGAATTTTTTTAGAAAAGTTGTAAAGGAAAAATTATTTTAGACTTTTTATTTGAAAAAAAAATTCCAAAATAATTCCTTCAAAATTTTTGTTTCGTATAAAATTCTGAAAGAATTCCTTTGAGACCTAGGACTAAAAAACCCAAAAAAAACTTTGCTAAAAGAAATAACACAATAGGAATGTTGACTAAAAAGGGCTTCTGAAGGGAAAAAGACTTGACATTTTTTGCCAAGAGAAATAAACAAATAGAATTATACACTTAGATAGAATAAAAGATGCAAAACCTAGGAGTGAAAATTGCCTAACATTCTTGGCAATTCTTAGGGTAGGCATGCCTGTTATGCCTAAGACTAGTTGCCTAAATCCTTCTATTGGGCATGAAGTCATGCATATAAGCACCCAAAAAATGAATTGAATAAACCCTTTGCTCAAAAAACATAATATGGTTGATCACATGAACAAAGGCAAAAACACACACCAAACAAAAGGAAGAAAACACACCTGCACTACCAAGCACTTAGGGAACACAACATTAAACAAAAAACTAAAACTAGACTAAACACACACACCTAAGCTACTAATTACATAATATGACCCACAAGGACTAATAGAAAAACTTTCGATGTATACCATTCATAGGGATAGGCAATTATTCTCCATTCATCTTGGTTAGATAAAAGGAGTTGCTTTGCTTACATTTGCTAATGATGTAAGGGCCACTCCACCAAGTGTCAAACTTTGTATGTCCACCTAGTTTTTCTCTATCCTCATCCTATTTTATAACCGAGTCACCCTCTTTAAACACTCTTTCACTTTCTCTTTTATCAAAACAATTATTCATAAGTACTTGGTGGTTTTCCATGGTCTTGTGTGCATTGTCTCTTGCTTCTTGAAGTTGCATTAGTTCTATCAATCTGACTTTCATTGGAGTATTTTCAAGTAGTTTCAGCTCTTGTATAAGTTCTAGAGTAGGGAGTTCTTGAGATATGGATAACCTAGCCTCTCTCCCATAAACAAGCATAAAGGGAGAATTACCAATTGATTTGTTAGGAGTAATCCTGTCTGCCCATAAGGCTATCTTCAACTTGTTGTGCCATGCTCTTTGATTGTTCTCCAATGTCCTCTTGATGATCTTGATGAGATTCTTGTTAGTAGACTCAACCAATCCATTACCTTGAGGGTAATAATTGGATGAAGTACTCAAGAAAAATCCATCCTATTTGCCAAATCAAAAGTTTTAGCACTTATGAAAGCAAGTGCATTATCATAAATGATAAAATGGGGAACTCCAATCCTTGTTATAGTGCTCTCATAGAACTTCAAGATTGCATTGTCATTTTCCTCATTCAAAGCAATAACCTTTACCCACCTTGCGAAGTAGTTATTAGTAGTTGATATCCATTTGTGACTAGAACTTGATGAAGGGTTGATTATACCAATGAAATCAAGGCCCCATGGCATGAAAGGATGTTCTACTTGGATAAGATTCAATGGAATGGATGCAATATTATATTTGTCTACAAAGAAGGTACATTAAGGACACTTTTTAGCCCAGTGGTAATAATCCTTAAAAAGACTAGGCCAATAGTAACTAGCCCTCATTATCTTTACAGTAGTTGTTTTAGGAGAGAAATGACCTCCATCTGTACCATTGTGAAAATTTTCTAGTAGCATATTAAATTGATCACTATTAACACACCTCAGTGTCACACCATTCATGTATTTTCTAAAGAGAAAACCATTTACAAGGTAGTAGGGATTGGTCTCCAATCTAAAATATCTCCTTTGAGACTTGTTCAACCCATTGGGGTACTCACCATTTTGAGGAAAACTAATGATGTCTTGTGTCCAACTTTGAACTTGTACATGATTAGTTAGTTGGTGTTGAACTTGGTTGATCAATAATTCCTCCTTTGGATCTTGGAAATCTAAATCTAAATGATCACATAACCATTTTCCTCTTACTAGGTTTGTAACCTTAATATCCACATCATACTCCATCACATTTATAATCCACCCAACTCTCTTTTCATTAAGGTCTTTGCTTAGTAGAAACTCCTTGGTGTTAGGATGAGAAACCATGACATGTATCTTGTTGTTTGAAACCATGTGTCTAAATTTCTTCAATCCTCTTATCATTGTTAGAGCTTTCTTCTCAATAAATGTATAATTGACCTCATAATCTTTCAATCCTTGGCTGAAGAATGCAATTTTTATTCTAGACTTTCATCATTCTTTTGCATAAGTATATCTGAGATTGTATTAAGGTTAGTAAAGGTATAGAGAATGAAATCTTTGGCAAAGTTTGTGTTCAAGAGAGTAGGAGATTTTGTAATTGCTTGCTTGATTGCCTAAAAACTACTCTTACCTTCCTTTGTCCAAACAAAATCTTGGTTCTTCTTGAGCATGGATGTGATAGGCTTTACCATAGTTGAAAAGCCTAGAATAAATCTTCTTACAAAGTTTATTTTTCCCAAGAAGCTTTGTATTCATTTCTTGTGTTGAGGAAAAGATAAGCCTAGAATAGCCTCAATCCTCTCGAGATCAATAGACAAGCCTTCTTTCGAGATAATATGACCTAATAGCTTACCTTCATGTACAATAAAGATGCACTTTTTTGGATTAAGGGATATTATATACTCCATACACTTCTCAAACACCTACCTTATATGTTCCATATGATCACTAGAATCCTTCAAAAAAATGGTTATATCATCAAGATACACAAGTAGAAACTTATTGATCAAACCTTTAAAATCCTTGTCCTTTGCCCTTTGAAATGTAGCTCCAACATTGGATAAACCAAAAGGTATCTTCTTATAGGCAAATGTCTCCCATTTTGTAATTAAGGATATCTTGAACTGATCCTCTTCATTTACTAGTATTTGATTGTAACCTGAATAACCATCAAGAAGTGAGAAGCATCGAAAACCTGAAATAACTTGCAAAATTTATTCCATGGAAGGTAGTGGATAATAATCCTTGAGAGAAACTCTATTAAGATCTTGAAAATCCACACAAATTTTTATCTTTCCATTCTTCTTTCAAATAGGTACATGATTAGCCACCCAAGTTGATTGTTTGATAGGAAAGATAATCCTAGACTCAATCAACTTCGTCAGCTCTTTCTTCATGAGTTCCTTTATCTTGGGATTGATAGTCCTTTGCTTTTGCCTAACTGGTTTAGCTCCAAGTTCTAACTAAATGGTGTGATGAGATATAATTGGATCAAACCCTTTTAAATATTTATATTCCCAAGTAAATATGTCATGGAACTCTTTGCATAATTCAATAAAGGCTTGCCTCTTGGATAAAGAACATACCTTACCTTTTTTTCAGGAGCTTGTCCTTGTAAATCATGACTCTCTCATAGTTCTCTTATTTTGTTGACATTCTCACTCTTTCTTTCTTCTTTTAATCATCTTCATTGAAAACACTCTCTAAAGTAATCATCCCCTTAGGTATCTTGTTTGTCTTTAGTAGAATAACGTGTTCTTCATATTGATCATGCAATCTCTTTTGGTTCCTTGAGGAGAATCTTGCCTCATTTTTCAAGAAGTGTGTAATGTGTTCATCAATTTCAAACACTTTCCATGAAACTAAATTATCTAAAATATAAGGCCTTATAATGACCTTGATATGGGACTGATCTTTCTCTTTTCTTACATTAGCAACTGCATCAAACTTGCTCCTATTACAACCAATCTATCAGCATGTTTATTTGAATCCCTTGGTATGGGATGTATGTTGAAGGCATCAAAGTATTCAATTATGTCCCATACCCTATGCTTATAGGATTTAAGCAAGGGATTCTTGGCTACATCTTTATTTCTCACTTTATGGATGACCAATTCACTATTCCCATAAACTTTCAAATTCTTGATCCCTCTCTTCTTTGCCCACTAGAGGCCATGAAATAGGCCTTAATATTCTACCACATTGTAGGTGAAACTAAAGTGGAATCTATATGAGGATTATTATTGATTATTTGATGGATAAACTAACATAACGCTAGCTCCTACACCTACTTTGCTTCTTGAGCCATCAAAAAACATCTCCCATATTCCTTCAAGTTCATGATCTTCATTAGTGAGAGAAGGGATTGAAACATCCTTTTCATGCATATAATAAACTCCCAAATCAGTCTCTTCTATGAAATTATAGGGATCAATTCCATGTGGTTTATTTTTTTACTTATCAAGGAAAAGATTAGAAATACCTTCAAAGGGGGAGGATGCTTCACCATCCATGACACCTTCTTCTTTACTAATTAGACAACTCTGATTTAAACTTGTCTCCATGTATGGCTCAATATGAAACCTTAATAATGGCTAAGTCCTTATAGTCACCCTAGTTCCATATCTTGTTTTAAAAGCTAGAAAAGACCAGTCAGCAGAAATTTACCCTCCTATCTTAGTTGTGAATTCCCTTGACAAGCAGATTGGGCTAGAAGGTCTACCACCACAATGTCTTATAAAATGGGGAAATTTAGGCAATCATGTAGGAAAAATTTCAAACCTCTGACCAATCCCACTGTCTTGGTTGGAGTCCCATCAAGCTATAACACACCTTTACTATGTGGTTCATACTTCAATCCTAATTTATTAGCCACCACCTTAGGCATGACAGTGGTACTAGCTCCACTATCTATAATATAATTGTGAACCAATTTGTCTCCCATAATGATTTTGAGGTAGAAGGGTGGAGGATTTTTAGATTTGGTAGAGGGATCTAAGACATGACTTAGATAATTGGTAAGTGCCACACTATTGTGCTTTGATGTTTGAGGGTCTACATGAATGTTCTCTAGTTGTTCTTGTAACAACTCTTTTTTACCAGACATATGCAAGACTTCCCAAAGAGATATGTTTGTCTTGGTATTCTTTAAAGAATAAATAATGTTTAGAGGGGATGTATTCACCCTTTCTTGCATTCTTGAAGGTAGTGAGGGATTATGAACCTATTACATTGTAGGCTTGACAACCCTACTTGCATTCTGACTTTGTTGAGGAGTATGACTGGTAGTAGGTATTACACTAGGATTCACACTTTGTGGCCTTAGAGAGGCATCACTTGGAGTCACATGTACTCTCAAAACATCTTATAGAGATCTCTTATTGGATCTTATGTTGTTTTCAATTGATGTGTTTTGATTCAACACATATTCATCCTTAGCTTGAAATTTCATCTTACCTACAATCTGGCTGCTAACTTCTCCATGAATATCCCTTTGACTAGGATTCACTTCTTTTGATGTAATGAAATGAGTAGTTTCTTCTTGTGCCACCAAATCTTGGCCATCTTCTCCAAAATCATGCATAAACTAACCTTGAGGTTGTCCCCATTGGTCCAAATGATCCTGCCCTTGGACCAGGTTAGCATGTACTAGATAGCCTTCATGGAAGGAGTAATATTAGGATTATAGGCATTAGGCTACCTTTTGAAACCTTTTTGACCTTGTCCTCTTCCTTGGTAGTTGTATTGGGGTGGGGCTCTATAGCCTTGTTGAGGTTAGTATTGATGGTTAGGTGGAGTACTTATCTAGAATTGAGCCTACTTGAGTTGAGATCATAATGACCAAATATCTTCATCTTTATCCACAACATTATCCATCTTCTTGGGAAAGGTTCTTGGCTTGACATTGGCATTAAGAACTTGTGCTATGCTTGGATCTTCAACCAAACTATGAGACAACAAAGGCATGGAAACTCTTAGAGGTAGATTTCTAGCTTGTATTAAGTTATTCTCATCTTCAATAGCTATATCATATGCATCTAGTAGAGTGAACCCTCCCTTTGATTACAACATCACCGCCAAATCAGTACCAATACCCTTGAGATAAGTGGGGAACACAAAGCTAGGAGGAGGTATCATGACAAGTGGAAACCTATGTCAAGTCCTCTAAAATATTTCATTAAAATCTCCCATGGATTCATTATGACCTCTCTTTATCACAATTAGCTAATGGATCAGTGACGTATGGTCACTCTTATTCTCAAATCTAATTACTAACAATTCCCCAAAGCCATCCCAAATTATAATGCAACCACCTTCCACAGTCCTATACCAGTCAAGTGCCTTACATTTTAGAGACATATCAAGCAATATAATGGCTATGTTGGCTTGGGTGACATTATGGAAGTTACGAAAATTCAAAATGTCTCTAATATGCTCAGATGGGGTAATATGATCCTCTTTATTGAAACTAGGGAGACTCTTGGTAGAATTGGGAGGAATAGGGTCATATGCAGGAAGGTCAATTAGATTTTGGGTGTTGATAGTTGGGAAAGGTTGTTGCCTCTCCATTTCTCTTCTTTCCTCTTGATACCCTATTTCTTCAACTTCCTCAACTTCTTCTTCTTCTCCAAAGCCTCCTTCCCAAGTATCTCTAAACACTAGGAATGGTTTAGGGTGTTGTTCTTCAAGAAGAGCTTTAGCTAGAGGGACTTGATTGGAAGTCCTAGATGACCTAGTGAGGACCATGAAGTATAATGTGGAAAATTTGATCTACAACTAGAGATTCTCAATATTTGGAATCGCTAAATGCTAGTTTAATAATATTTCTACAACCTTCGGCTTGTCAAGACCAACATTCACCTTGACATGTAAATAATTATGACCAACCATCTCCAAATCTTGTACCCTAAAAGAGAGTGTTAAATCTTCTTCTAGATTTGGGCAATGTTGGAACATTTCTAGGCATGTGGGTATACCTATAGGGGAAATGAACCTCTAGATATAAAGGGCTAGCTCCCTGAATGTATCTTTGTAAAATAACCTCTATCTAAACTATTTTGATTAAAGGGAAAAGAGTTAGAAATTGCATAAAGAAAACCTATTCTAAGAATGGTGATGCACAAAGATTATCTTCCACATGAATACCATACCCTAGTGCATGATACAACAAAATACACAGACTATTTCCTAGCTCTAAACATTCTAACATAAATATTTTAGTATAGAGGTGAGATGTATGAAATGATGCAAGGTAAATGAACTCAAAGACAACTTGTACATTCCAAGAATAGTTATAAACATGTAGAAATTCAACACACTTGGATGCACTCAATATGACCTATTAGACATATAAACCGTGCTCAAACATGAAGGACAAAGGACAGAAGGATGAAAACCATCACTTGTCACTATACGTCACTTACACCCTCAAAAAATTGCTCAAAACTTCAAAAAAAAATAGACTTGCACTAATGCTTAAAGGTAGGATATCATTTTAATAGGGCTTCACCATAATTTGTGTGGTCTCCTATTTCTACTAGCCCAAAGGCTATTTTTATAGTAGAGAGGAAGAGAGAGGAGGAGGCCTTTAGTGCCAAGAGTAGGAATCAATCTATTAAAAGTCTCCATCTTCAGCTGCAACCATCTTTGCAAGTGATGCTCATTCGAGCCATTTGATTGATCCATGTCACCTCCCTCATTACACAACTAGATTGATCTTCTCAAAGATGCTTTCTCAATGATTACACTAGAAAAAATAAGATATTTTTGAGCTAAGTAATGACATTTGGTTATGTAAATGAGAGTTCACTTGCTATAGATTTGTCTTGATGCCTAACAACTTCTACTGGCTCATTGAGGTATTTAACGGTATGGAGAAGAGTCACTTTCATTTTGTTTATCCTTGGAGAGGCATATCTTAAATCCTACATGTATGCCTTCATGGAATTTATCAAACCCCTTTAAAAACTCATTCCAACAAGCTCTTTAGCTTTTTGCTCCTTTTTAATTGGCCATCATAAAATGATGTGAATTATGACCTGATCAATGGTGAGATGAACATTCTGATGGGTTTTGGTAGATGAAGAATGTGAGCCCTTTGAATCTATATGAACAATTAAGTGAGGATCATTGATATACCTATGACCCACTATTTTGAATGCCAATGGCTAGTCCTTGACCCTAAAGTTGATGACCATGCAACTATCACTCTACTGGGACCATTCCTTCAAACTTTTTCCCTACGAACCTTTCTCTTTTCTCCCTTTGAAACCATCATTCTATGGAATTTATGAACTATGGAATTTCCAAAACCATATTTCAATAGACTTTTTGAAACCATCCTTCTATGAACTTTCCAAACTATAGACTTTTTGAAACCATCTTTCTACAAACTTTCTGAAACAATCCTTCTATGGACTCTGTAGGTGTCCCTTTTCTTTGAAACCATATTTCTATGGAATTTTTCAAGTGTCTTTCTATGGAATTTCTGAAAGTGTCCCTTCAGATTGCTCAAACATGCCCTTTGGTAATCTTGAAATGTCCCTTTGAAAAGTTTGTCTAGAGAAAATGACCCTTCAAAATTTTTGAAAGTGTCCCTTTAGACTTTTTGAAAGTGTCCCTTTAGAATTTTTTTGAAGGACACTTTTGAAGACAAAAAACCCTTCAAACTTTTTTTGAAGGATACTTTTGAAGACAAAAGACCCTTTTACCTTTTTGAAAGTGTCCCTTTGGACTTTTTACAAAGGACACTTTAAATAAAAAAGACCCTTCGGCAATTTGTAATGTACCCTTCAAAAATATTCCAAGTGTCCCTTTGCTTGAGAAATGGTCCTTCAAATTTTTTGCAAGTGACTAATTTTTGAGAAAATACCCTTCGTAAATGTTACAAATGTCCCTTTAAAAAGATTGTTTTAGATAAAAATTCTGAAACAATTCTTTTCAAAAAAGTTACAAAGGGGGGATTTTTTTTGGAAAAGTTGTAAATAAATAATTCTTTTAGACTTTTTGTCCAAAATAAAAAGTATAAAAGAATTCCTTCAGATTTTTTGTTTCAAAAAAAATCATAAAATAATTCCTTTGAGACCTGAGACAAAAAAAACTTGAAAAAAACTTTGCCAAAAAAAAAAATGCATTAGGAATGCTGACCGAAAAGGGCTTCCAAAGGGAAAAAGAGTTGACATTTTTTCTGAGAGAAATAAGCAAATAGAATGCTGCACTTAGCCAAAATAAAATATGTGAAACTTGGGAATGAAAATTGGCTAACAACCTCATTTATTTCTTTAATCATAGGATGAAATCCCTTTGGTTGAGTAGGACAATTTCATTTAGAGGTTGTGAATGTGCTTCTGAGTTGTAGATATAGGATTCTAGTTGTGCAGAGTGTGTGTGCCACTTGTAGATATTATAAGAAGTTATGAGTTTACATCTTTGTTTATATTTATTATTCTCTTATTTGAAATAAAAAATATATGAGGATGATGTTAGTAGTTTTACATATTTAATTTGTATGCTTTTTTCTCATTCAACATGGTTTTTATTTGAAAATCCAATATTATCCAAAATATCCCATTTGGGGATATTACAGTGGTATCAGAGCCAAAGATCTTACTAGCTTGTTTAGGTAACTAATATTTTATAGATATTCAAGATGCGAAACATGGATATTATTATAAGAATTTAGAATCTCACTAAAATTTTCCAATGGCAACATTAGCACTGGGAGAGGCTACTTCAAAAGATGGAAGTAGAAGATTTGCAGGCAAGTATAGAGGTATCCACCATCCTAGTGAAAGTTGAAGAACATGTTCCTACTCAAGGAGCACCCATAAATCTTCCAATTATCAATTCCATGACATAAAAGGAAGATTTGTAGGTGTGTGAAGAGAGTAGCCAAGTAGAAGAATAATTATCCATGGTGGAATCATTAGACATGGAGATTGTGCATGCAAGTGTACATAAAGATATTATTATAGAGGTTTAACCATATGAAGATGTTTAAATCCAAGACATGGTGGATCAATCACCTTTTTAGGTTATTTATTTAACTACACATGAGTTGGTTTAAAATGTTGTCAAATAATGTGAGAAGAAGCTGATGTCATTCTTAGCATCATGAGTTGTAGCCACAAGAGAGGAGTACATGAGTCTTCATGGCAGTGCTAAGATTAAAGGGTATGCTAATTTGAATTTTTCTAAATCATCAAATATTGATAGGTTATATGGACTTATTCATATCAGAGTGGTACACCAGATGCATGGTGAAGAGTTCTAGAGATTTTCTTGGGATCCTAGTGTTATGATTCCTAAAGTGAACCAGATTGCTTGAGGATAAGTAATCTTTGGGAAGGGAGGATGTAATGTCCCCTTCCTCTAAATGTGACATATGCAAGAAGACTATTAACTTATTTCATTCCCATAGTCTAAGTTTGGTGTTGTAAAGGAATAATTTTGTGTCAGATCACTATTCATAAGTTACTATTCACATGTATTATTCATTGACACTATTCATGTTTCACTATTCATGGTGAGGTGGAAAGTGATGCAGGTGATGATACAATAGAGGAGGTAACTTGTGGATGATGTGGCATGACCCATATATAATATTTATGGGGTAAATTTTGATTTTAAGAGTGGGGCATAAATCTCACTAAAGGTAGGTTTCAAGTGACCCACATTACTTTCTCTCACATGTGTGAGAGTCAGATGAATTCCTTGGGTGGATCAATGATTTTATTGTCTACCACTTGGTCAAAAGGTGATTAGAGCATTTATTGTATCTTATGTATACATGGAGAGTAAAATATAAAAGTACTATGAATGATTTGGCTCACATGTGTGAACTTGGGATGTCATTTCTAAGTCACATGGAGGTGGTTGATCTTGTCTCTCTTAATTCTCTTCCTTTTGACTCTTTTTTACACATGGAGACAAAGATCACAATGATGGATCACATGCATAAAGGAGGGTGGTATAATTCTTTGCTTGTTCTTTAATTTTCCTCTCTCTCTCTCTCTCTCTCTCTCTCTCTCTCTCTCTCTCTCTCTCTCTCTCTCTCTCTCTCTCTCTCTCTCTCTCTCTCTCTCTCTCTCTCTCTCTCTCTCTCTCTCTCATGCATTTTATATTCAAGCAGAGCTCTCTCCCTTTGTAAAATCAATATTTTCCATATTATATCTCTCTTTCATGTCTTCATGACATTGTTTGAACTTATGTTCATCCATGTTATTCTATGGATGAAAACCCATTGAATATTGATGTCATTGGATGAAACCCCATTGATTTAATGAATCATAGGATGAAACACCTTTGGTTCAGTAGGATAATCTCATTCAGAGGTTGTGAATGTGCTTCAGAGTTATATATTTAGGATTCTAGTTGTGTAGAGTGTGTGTGTCACTTGTAGATATTGTAAAAAGTTATGAGTTTACAACTTAATTTATATGTATTCTTATATTATTTATAATAAACATTATAATTTGATGATATTAGTAGTTTTACATATTTCATTTGTATGATTTTTGCTCATTTAACATAGTTTTTAGTTAAAAATCCACTATTATCCAAAATATCCCATTTGGGGATATTATAAGGCTAAAGTTGAGCGATATTATGAAGTATATGATAGATAATAAATGATATGATCCAATGAAAAAAATATGAAGGGGAATAATAAGATTGCATTGCATCAAATCAATGAGCCATAATGTGATTAACAACAATGATGCCACTAATAAGGACACATGCAAGGGAATGAGATATGATAAAGTTATGGTCCTAGTCATGCCCCAGTCGAAGGAGGAAACCATAAAATTTTAATGAGGAATTGATAAATCAATAATAATGAATTTTTGATGGAAGAAAAGATGGAAGTTGTGATTTGTCAGGCCTAATTGACAGGTGTAGGCGATTGACAAAAAGATTAGGTAGATGATTGTGGGAATGGTGATTGATTAATAAATAGATTTATTGATTGATATTATAGCTCAAAGATTTGATTGATTTAAGAATTGAGGATGGTGAGTGATAATAGAGATGTGATGATGAATTATGGTGAAAGATGGAAGAGAGGTCAAGCTAGCTTCAGGCATATTAAGTGACTTAGCATTACTTACATAGTTTGAAAAACCTTAGGACAATGTAGTTTAGAATAGATGATAGATGACAAGATAGGCTAGAGGAAGATGATGATGGATTAGGATATTAGTATGATGATGTATTTGTTAGACATGTTAGTTTTTGTATATATGTTAGGTGTGATGATAATTGGAGTGAGAGTTGAGTTAGAGCTGTTAGATGTTGATGACTAGAGAGATGATAGATGATTGGTTAGAGGATATAGATGTGATGATAAAAGAATTAGAGGCATGATTGGATACTGGATGAGTGGACTAAGATGATTAACTAGATGATGGGATGATCAAGCCATCATTACTATAATAAGACTCATCATAGTCTAAATAATCTAATGTAAATATATCACTAGGCAATATACCCCATGATATTAGTATGACTAATAGGATTTTGTGCCAAAGTTCAAGGGAAAATAGTGAACTCTACATCATCAAGGGAACCTAAAAGCATCATTATAAATTTTGGTGTCATAATAGCATCCTCATTTATTTCCCAATAGATAAAAAAAGACATGATGCAATATGAAACATAAAAGTAGATATATACATGATAAAAGATATGCAAACAAGTCAAATAACAAAAAAAAGTAACACATACAAGTATCTATATACAATGTCATTGTGTCTTATCTAGGTGATGAGTTGGAAAAATTTGGTTATTATGATGTGAATTTGGATTAAGTTTATGGGTTTGCAATGGACTAGAGACTATGATACTTTAGAATAAGGATGCAGAAGTCGTAAGGGGAAATGAATAGGATGTTGAGACAAGAATAGATGAAAAAATGAGAAGACTGTTAAGACATAAGACAAGGTAGGATAAAAATGCTATGGAAAACTTAGGACATAGAATAAGATTACTAGGATACTCAAGACATATGAAAATATGACATAAGACATGACAACTTAAAGGTTTTTAGATTTTTGTGGATTTTATATTTTTTAGGGTTTTTAGAATATTTCAATTTTTAAGGATTTTGAGAATATGTATGTACACTAAGGATGGATTGATGGTAGGATAAAAGGATGAGGTTGATGATGGAAATTTGATGAGGATCAAGGAAAAATGGACTAGGGATTTCCAATGACCACATCTTGAAGGAACCAAATGTTTAGTTACCCAAGTTACCCAAGTGTCCATTAGAGGATATGCCAAGATGATTCTAAAACATTTCTTAAGATATCTTCCAATCCTTTACGAAGGTCAAGATTAGAAGAAAGAAGGGACACAATAGGATGTGTGATATGATGGTAAAGGATGCGTAAGAATAATGGATAAAGGGATATGGATGGGATTAACAAGGGATATTATGGGGATGAAATGAATTTACCCCTAAATATTGAGGTACCATGTAGACAATGGATTATTTTATCATGACGATGAAAAGTAATTTTCATCATGGTAATTGCCCAAGGCACTATAAGATTGGCTTTCACCATTGAAGGACTATTTTAGATAACGTATACTTATGTCCCTAAATTGTATGGGAGTTAATCTTTGAAAATGAATAGTTTTTGTGTTTTGCACAAGTTGCACATGGAGAGTATGGTAATAATTTGGATCTATTCCTCATTTATTATATTGGAAAGAATTTAAAAATATAAAATTTTGAATAATGTAAGTGTATTATTGACATTTTTTTATTATTTAGACTATAGATAAGTCCAATTATCTAAAATAATCCCTATTAGATGAATGATTTTTTTGACTTTTTTGAATGACATCTCAATTTATTAGAGATAGGTGAGATGTAGGATGCAAATGCTTTCTTGATCTTTCAACTGACACCTATTCTAGATATGTGTGATGTTAAGACCATATTGTTGATGTTAGATTCACTAATTTCCTTGTGACCTTTGTTGATTCATGATTTAACATCCTTCAGATGTCTCAACTAGGTGTCTTTTTAACCCCTACAAGAGATGATGTTGCTCAAGAAAGTGATGTGTGGTAGGGATTCAAGGTATGATAGGGAAGGGATTATGTCTTGATCATGATGGTGGGATATAGGATGTGAATGAGTGACATGGTTATGATGTTAAATGTGGCTAGAATGGGAGCAAAAATGGGGTTCAATAGCTACATACACCATTGGATATGGTTGAGGGGACATTTTTGATTGATGTTGTGAGTTTAATGGATCAAAGACCTTATGAATTTATTACTCTTTGATATAAATATTTAAAGGATGATCTATCACATTACTATTAATTTTAAAGGATTTTTGACTTACTAATATTTGACTTGGATTTTGATTGCCCCCTGGTGCCTGTAGTTGGGCTTCACTAGAGGAATTTGATCTTTGACTTGATAAATGATGATGATTTTGATTTTGATGGTCCTCTAGCACCTCAAGGATATTTTTATTAGAGGATGATGTTTTTTGAATTGGATGATTACAAAACTCTTCTTTTTGATTACTTATGTTTGGATCATAACTAACTTAATTATTGGCTTGATTAATTGATTATTGACTTGGATCTTGGTAGATTTGGCACATAAGATTACATGATAAGGGGAATCCAAAAATGCATGATCCTATTTATCCCATTCAATGAGTGGGATGGAGGGATTGTTAATAAGATGGGGATGATCTAGGATGTGTGATGGAAAGGGTGGATTAAGGGGATAATGGGTAGAATAGTCTTCATAATAGCTACTAAGAGACCCAACCTCGATGTAAAAGAAAGTGTACTTAGGAATCTCAAAAGTATCATTAATACTCTTCATAGAAGTAACATCTAAAGTTGATTCATGTCTAGCTTGATGATATTCAACTAATAAAGCATCCAAGAATTATGTTATGATTTCATCATATTGATATAGATCAAGAATCATTCCTTCTAATGGGTCGACATTTTAATTAGTGACATCCTCAAAGAGATAGGTGTCGGCATGACTTTCATTATCTGAAAGAGATGATTCTTATAACATGGATTTAGATTTAGATGTTGATGTCAAACATGACCCTAACCATTCTGATGCTAACTCTAACATGGATGTTGATGAGGTGATGTTACTACTAGATGATTTTCTAGTAGCCATAAAGAGGGCCTTTTAGATATCATCATTATCTGTAAGTACCTATTGCACTTTGGGTTTGGTAATGGATGCTTTAAGATTAACGGGTTTGTAGAAATATGGGATTTAATGTGAATATGATATAGGGATGGTTATGGTATGGTAAGGATTGGGGTCATGACCTAAGTTGAGGAGGGAAGAAACTTGATCATGTATATGAAAGGAATCTTGGCATACCCCTTTGTGTTCACTTTTAGGTATGAACACATTAGATTCACCCTCATTTTCAATGTTTATATGATAAATTAAGTTTTGGATATAATATATAAATGGGTGACATCGATTAATATAATTCTTAGGGAATTTATGCTATATACAAAAAAATGCTGCTCGATATCATGAGGGTGTATGTTTAGAAAAATCTAGAGGTATTATTTTTAGGTGGATAATTATCCCTATAGACCTCAATTTCCAAAATAGGGCTTTAAAGGATATTGGGATAGGGGTATATTTCTTGTCTATAGAGTTAGATGTGGATGTGTTAGATTTAGAAGAGGAATCATGTGATGGTGATGTCATAATATTAGGAGATGATGGGGTTGACAAGATAGGCTTACCTTTGATAATAGGATGGGAGGTTTATGATGGACTATGATTGGTAAATGGAGATTTTCAATGTGGATGGGTATGAACTAGTGGTAAGGTTAGCTGGATGGGGTCAATACATGTGTAAATTTGGCCCCATATCTCAATGAGTCACAAGAGGAATTCATCCTTATTTAAAATAATATAGTTAGTAAACAAGGCAATCTTTGGACTAGAAAGGTCATGACTAGGACTAAGAATAGTGGATGGGGGACTAGAATGGGATTGGTTTTAATAATAATTAGATGGGGATGAGGGTTGATGAGGAAATTATTTAGTAGGTGACCTTAGGTTTAGGGGTTCAAAGTCATTGAGAAGGAGGACACACATCTCCAATAGCCATAAGAGGTCCTCATCCCTATTGGAAAAGATATACTTGTGAAATAGGGTGACCTCATCATGTATTTATTGGAAGATGTTATGACTATGATGAATGGATGATGGGGAAAACCATGGTGGGTTAGAATATGGGCTAGGTGTATATGAGGATTGTTGATGGTGAAGGACATGGGACATTGATTTAGGCTTGATGGGATCAAGGTTTGTAGGTAGGTACCCATTTCTAGGGCCCAAAAAAGGACCTCATCCTTGTTAGAAAATAGGTATTATTCTATGAGAATAGGGTCCAAATACATTTGAGTGGATGATGGATGACAAAAGGGGGTTGATATGATGGTATATTTAGGCATTTGATAGGTGCGTAGAAAATCAAGTCTAGATGATTGAGATAGTATGACAAGTGATGGTGAGGATAAGATAGACTAAATGGATTATGATATAAGACTAGGATTATATTTTAGACTGATAGTATAATAGGTGATAACGATCTATCAATAATGCCTAGTTTTCAAGCTAGCAAAAGCATTGGGGATTTGACTAGTGCCTAGATCCATACTAGTAATATGATGATTATAAGGGTGTTAGTTATGAATAGGTAAGATGAATAGATTAGAGACAATTAGATTGATGATGATTGGATGTTAGATTGAAATTGACAAAGTGATAGGTTATTATCAGGGTATTGACTAAGTATGAAACCTGATAAAGTGATAGGATGATAGAAAAATTATAATAAATTTAGATTGATAGAATGATATGTAAGGACAAAAAAAGGACTAACTCAATCCTTAGGCCAATTTTCTCAAGGTGAGATGGAAATAGGATTATGTGATGGAGGGATCAAGGATGATGGGATTGATATAAGGATAAATATATAAAGGTGGTGATGAAATGATGATTGGGGGTAAAATTAATGATGTGGGTATGATTGGATAAGTGTGTGACTTAAAAGGCCAACAAAGTAAGATGGGATTTGCCTAAAGAGGGGAATACTAGATGAGATTAAAAGTTTGATAAGATAAGGATAGGATGACAAATAAGTATGGGGATGTCAACACAAAATTAGATTAAGATATGTATAAGATTAAGGATGTACAAGATATGATTAAGAATGGATGTATAAGATGACTAAGATATGTATAAGATTAAGGATGTACAAGATATGATTAAGAATGGATGTACAAGATGGTGATATAGAATACATAGATAACCTTGTGTGGGTTTGGGTGAAAGGTTGACTCATCTCACAAACAACACTAGTCTAGCATGACACACACCAAAGTAAGTAGACCACAGTCTTAAGACTAATAAACTTTTCGGTGTGTAATTTGATGACTGCACCATCCAATGGATTCATGGGTAATGCTATAGGCCAATAACTCATTAAATAATCTCCCAAACCCTCTCAATCCCATTTGTACATGACAAACACTTAGGAGATGATACTAACTCTAGCATCAAGTCACTTGTTACATCTGATGGTCTTATGCTAGGTTATATAGGTTCTCGAGGGGCATCCCCAAGATATGCAATGTACATGGGGCCCAAATCCATGTAAGGTGTTGTCTAATGCCTAGTTTAGATATTAAACTCTTTCCATTCATGGAAGACCTATATGGGGTCAAATAATTAGCTTAACAATAATTGTCCCTAATATTTATACTCTACTAGAACACAGAGTGTGGACTAATACGTAGTGGTGAAATCCATGGTTACTATCCTCGTAAGACTATGGCTAGTGCATGGGAATCACTTCTAGATCATGTTTCCTTCATAGAAAAAAATGAGAGGGTTTGTTATTGGCTTTTGATCCTCTAGGAATCTCCATAAGGATGTAGGGAGGAGAGAAAACACCATTATAGCCCTAAGGTGACACACAAGCAGATAAAAAGATATATTAATCAATTAATTAAGTATGATGTATAAAAAGATATATACAAGATGAGTTTTAAAAATGCCAAAATATCTCTAATAGGAGACCTATGAGGCAAGTGCTTAGTAGTTTCAATTGGTAAACTTAAGGGGAAACCTACAAGATAAGATGTTAGAGAAAAACATGACTTGCAAGAAAAGATGTTAGCAAGCCAAAATTGCCACTAGATTCACGCATGTAGAAAACAAAATGTTAGTCTAATAAGATTTATTAAAAACACTTAAAAATCATAATTTTTCTATATAACTTCTTTGGATGAGGGGCCATGATGAAGGGTTTTAGGGGTGTCAACCCCCAATAGGGTTAAGGGGTAGTGCCCCTTATGGGGTTTGGGGGTAGTATCCCAGGCATGGTCATGGTATTGAACAGGGTCGAGGGGAAGCACTCCTAACACTAAATTTAATTTTAGAATGGTGAAACCCTTGGAATGACTCAAAATTCACTAAAAATGATCCTAAAAAATGTAGTCAATAAAGATAATTTTCATGGAAAACAAAGAGCAAAATTGCGGCTAGATTTTTCAAAACTCTAACTACAAATTTAGACTTTTCAAAATTGATTCCAAAAACTACAATACTATAACTTAGTATCAATACCACAACTTCAAAATATGTATTTTTTTAAGTGATCAACTTAACGGTAACCACACAATTAGGAAAAATTGCTGATTGTTAATGCAATGCCATAGGTCTATGTCAATATCATATATCATAAAATGTAGTTTTATCGATTAGGGAAAAAACACAAAAGATTAAAAAATTATTAAAATATTTACAAGATATTTTATAAAGGTAAAATTATTTAGATATTTATAGAATGAAAATATGCACAAAATGATAGACTTTATGTCTTAATATATTTATCTAAGTTTCAAAACTAATTATGTAAATGTAAAATTGGTTATGATAATCAATATCACCTTTTTGAATATGAGGTATTAGACTGGGTAGTCAAAGGGGTATCTATAAATATTTGGAATTTTTAGACAACACCTCCCCCTTCTTGCAAACAAAATATAACTAGACAAAGACCAGAAAATGATTATATATCAAAAACACAGATCTAGGTTAGTGATTTAATGATTGGTTCAAAATCATGTTTCATGAGGATAAAACCACAACTTGAAATCAAAACCACATTTTATGAGATGCAATTTTACAATAGTTTAGAAAATTTCAAAATAACGGTCACAGTTAGTGGTCAGGGTTGGTGGTTAGGCAAAACTGTAATTATCGAGGTCAAAATCACCTCTAAAAATTTACAAATAACAGAGCAATGTCACACTTTGCTTGAAACATGATATTTTTGAAATTTTGAGCCCAAATTTTCCTTCAATCTAACCTGTAAGCTTGATTAACAAACTTTAAACACACTAGGTTAGTTTAAAAAGAGGGCTCCCACTATGGTCACCAAATGTAAGATGCAAATTTGAGTAATTAGATTTGATTATGCAAATGATATCAAAAATGCCCAAATCTACAATATACCATTAAAATCAAGAAACATTACATCAAAATTCCATAAAATAAACTTTAAATTATCATTCTAACCTAAAGCTAAGTGTTCCTAATCAAGATTCAAATAATAAAAAGACTAAATGATTATGAATGGAGATTGCTCACGAAATACTCATTTTTTAGCATGATGTTGACTTGAAGACTTGATCAAAAGACTATGTTGATGTAAGATTTTAACATAGATTGGACATGGATTCTCTAGTTATCTTCTAGTTAGTTTGGTAATGGATGGATGGTTGATTAAATAGGTCATGGAGGGAAGATCAATGGCTAATATTCAAAGTTAGGATGAAGAGGATCAATGGTGGAAGATTATCCAAGGATTTAAAAATTCTTTGGAAGCCTCTAGAATAGAAGCTTCTAGAGAGGAAGGGATAATATAGAGAGTATTATAGAATTAGATAATTCTAGAATCTATTTACGGTCTAAAATATATTAGTAGGAGATTAGGATAGGTGATTTAGATAGATGATTAGGGACTAGGGATGTAGGAGAGCCTAGGAGTAGGCTAGGGTAGGTGGGATTGGAATTTAAAATTCAAATATAATAGACACGTGGGATTAGTTAGTGGATAAGACATGATAGGAAGAATTAATAGATTTTTGCGGATAATATAAGGTTAGTGGATGAATAAAAATGAAGGGGGATGTTAGATAAATGACTAGAAGGGGTGATATTATAACACAATTAGGAGATATAAATGAGATAAGCAAAATTAGTCTTGACTAATATTAATAATAGTGATGATAAATGAAGTGAGAAAATTTAGATGTATACATTCCCTCCGAAATAAATTTCAACCACATTTCACTAGAGAATATGAATTTTTTTTAGAACTAATGTAAATTTAAAGAGTGTATGGGTTTGATTGGGGGTTATATGAGTGATAATTTTTTGTTTCATTTAGATGGATGTGATTATTCAATTAAAATATGGGCTAAACTAAAGGGTTTGTTTTGGAAATTATATCATATGAGAGCCATGAACCTTGAAGTTTAGATTACTTCTCTCAATCCTAAATATTTTCCCTCTATTTTAGACTATCTCACTAAGTTTAAAAACTTGTTGACACAATTGAATGGGAGTGGATGAGATAATAAAGATGAAGAGTGTGTGTACCTAATTCTATTCAAGTTAAAAGGTCCATTCCAAATATTTTCTTCTACCTTTTTATCTAGCATAGATGCTTTAGGTATCACATTTCAAATGCTTGATTTTGAGTTGTTTTATGAAAGACTTGCTAGGGAGGAATCTAAATTGTCTCACCTTGAGTCTTCCACCTCTCAAAAAACATTAGTAGCATCTAATATTTAAATCAAGGGAAAATAAAAGATTAAATCTAAGAACACTCCTCTATATCAAAATTATCTTAAACTAATTAACTCTAAACCCAAGTCATCTTCCAAATCTAAGAATAAGTCTAGAATTTCATACTCTTTTTATGGGGGGACTGGTCATGAAGAATCTAGGTGTTTTTAGAGAATGCAAGCCTTGGAGGATGTAGTCAGAAAACACAATATTTATATCTCAAATACACCCAATGAATATGGAAAAACACTTAATGTTTTTTGGAGATATCATTCACTTGTTTCAGATAGTTGGGTCATAAATTCTGGTGCTTCTCACCACATGACTTCTTCTAGGGAGTCTTTTGTATCTCTTAGTTTGAGTTCTAATTCTAACAATGAGGTTGGAGATTCTTCCTTTATTTATGTTAAGGGAAAGGGTGATATTTAACTTGAGGTTGGACATATCAATGATGCACTATATATCCCTGACATCACTATAAAATTGTTTTTTATTTATCAGATTTGTCATTTTGGTCAGGGTAAGATAATGACTTTCACATCAAAGGGGGATAAATTTCAAGCATTGATAGAGCCTCATACACTGATTAAGCATGGTGTTATTGATCATAGTTATCAAATCTATTAATTTGATGGTTTTGATGATACTTATCCTATAGGGACACGTTTGGTCTCTCATGTAGATTCTGAGAGTAAGCTTTGGCATGAGAGATTTAGACATCTTCATTATAGATACTTGAAGGAGTTGAGCTCTCATGGTATGGTTTATGGTATTCCTATAGTTTCATGTCTTGATGGAGTTTTCCTTGGTTTTGGATTAGGAAAACAATACTAAGTTCTATTTCCTAAGGGTATGTCCAAGATATCTTCACCACTTGAGCTTGTGCATAGCGATTTGCTAGTCTTTCTTACTCCTTTCAATGGAGCTAAGTATGCACTTAATTTTATTGATAACTTCTTGAGGTGTAATTGGTGTTATTTTATAAAGTAAAATAGTGATGTTTTTTCACACGTTAAATTATTTAAGGCTTTGGTTGAGAAATAATGTTCTAGTTGCATTAAGAAGCTT
The DNA here is from genome assembly GCA_037957365.1 of Torreya grandis. Classification (NCBI taxonomy): domain Eukaryota; kingdom Viridiplantae; phylum Streptophyta; class Pinopsida; order Cupressales; family Taxaceae; genus Torreya; species Torreya grandis. Next base: position 914,365 of record JARHVA010003415.1, on the reverse strand, counting down.
CGGACTGATAAGGGGGAAGTACTTCAGCAAAGAGTTCTCTATTTTTTTGGCATCTCATGGTATTATTCACCAACATTTTGTTCCACATATTCCATAATAAAATGGATTAAAAAATGGAAGAACTAAACTTTGAAGGAGATAGATAATTGTATGATGCATTCATGTGATTTACTACATTCCATCTATTGTGTAGAAGTAGTTAATTATGTTAATTACATTCAAAATCACACACCACATAAAGTACTTGAGCATTTGAATCTAGAAGAGGCTTGGTCTGAAACTAATCCTGATGTCTCATTTTTTAGAGTCTTTTAGATCCATGCTTGGGCATTTGTACCAAATAAAAAAATGAAAGCCTTGGATAAGAAGAGCAAAACCTTAATATTTGTAGGGTATTATGAGGATATGAGAGCTTATCACCTTTTGGATCCTGATACTCATGATGTTACTTTTCAAACACATGTATAGTTTGATGAGCACTTCACTTGTCATGATTCATCATCTTCTTCCATGCTTTATTCTTCTTTTGTTGATTCCTCACCTCCTCTTGAGGATTTATTCTTCGAGTGGCTAGTTCAAATGGCCCTTGGGGAGGTTATGGATGTTAAGGATCCTATTCCCACTGATATTATCACTATGTGATTTTGGGATCATAATATAGTTTATGATGCAACACCTTTTTATACAAGATCTTCCACCCACTAGACATAATCATTCACATTCTATAGGTACTAGAATTTTGTGTCAGGTATTCTCTATGGATCCACAATATTTTTCATAGGCTCATGGGATACAATATTGGGATGATGTGATGATAGATGAGTAGTCTTATTTGATGAAGAATCATACTTTGGATTTGGTCTCTCTACCTAAAAGAAGAAAGTTTGTTAAGTGTAATTGTATATACTACACGAAGTATGAATTTGATGGATCTATTAACAAGTATAAGTCATGTCTTGTTGCAAAAGGTTTCTCACAAGTTAAAGGTATTGATTACTTTAAAAAAATTTTACTTTTTGCTAAGATGGATTATACTCAACTTGTAATTTCTCTTGATGCATCATAGGGTTGGACAATTTACCAAATGGACATTAAGAGTGCCTTATTACATAGAGATTTATAGGAATAAATATATATGGAGAATCCTACTGGGTTTATTCATGATTTTTCTCTTGTTTTTTAACTTATGAGGTCTCTTTACAGTCTCAAACAGGCCCCTCGAGCTTGGTATTAGAAGATGGATTTATTTATTATCTCTACTAGATTTGTTCATTGCCACTCTGATTGCACAACATATATCCAACATGTTGGGGAGGACATTATTATACTAGTCTTTTATGTTGATGATCTACTTCTGATGGGCAAGTCCTCTTTTCAGATTTAGGCTATTTAGCAGGCACTTTTAGTGTAGTTTTATATGATAGATCTTGATCTTTTTCACTTATTCCTTGGTTTGTAGATTTCTTAGTCAGATTTAGGGATTCAGTTGAGTCAGCATAAGTACACCCTTGATCTTATTCAACATTTTGGCATGGTTTATTATAAGCCAAGTCCCTCTCCTTTTCAACCTTGAGTCCCTCTCACTTTTACCTAGACTACTCCTCTTTGTGATCCTACATTTTATAGGTAGATGGTTGGGAGTCTTATGTATTTGACCCATACTCACCCTAACATTTCATTTATAGTTGGGATTGTATCTATATTTACACATGCTCCTCATGAAATTCATTGGAAAGATGCCAAAAGAATTTTATGATATCTGTGAAACACTAACAATTTTAGATTACACTTGACTAGGGTTTCACTCAGTTGGGTACACTAATTAAAATTGGGTAGGTTCTTTTGATGATAGACATTCTCATTTTAGCTACATATTTTCTATTGGTTCTTCTCTAATTACTTGGGTGTGTAAGAAGAAGTAGGCTATTATACTTTCATCTATAAAGGTTGAGTATAGGGAAATAGTTGCAATGACTCAATACGTTATTTGGCTTCATCAATTATTGATAGAGTTTAGCTTCATGCAAGATTCAACCACTATATTTTGGTTTGAAAATCAAAGTGAAATTAACATATCCTACAACCTAATTGAGCACCAACAGACCAAGCACATTGAGATACACATGCACTTTATTTGTCAACACATTTAAGATGGAGTTATCTACATGTAATGCATTTCCACTTAGTAATATGTTACTAAAATCTTTACAAAGCCTTTTGCATCACCTCATTTCTTTGATTTGCATGGCATGTTTAGGGTTTCAAAATTTGTCCTTGGGGGGTGTTTGTGAGGACATCTTCCTTATTAATTTCATGGATGTCTTTTACATGAGTACCTTATCAAGCCTTGTTTCCAAGACTCATACTGTGGATATGCCATTTTGTTTTTGGCTATTTTTATCCCCTAAATTCATTTTGGGGGGGTGTTAGATTATATTATTCTTATGCTTATTGGGTTCTAGATAGATTTTCATCTTTTCCTAGTTTTATCTTTTGTGTGGATTTATATCACATTAGTTAGTTAGGATTGTTTCTTGTTTTGTATTGACTACTTATGCAAGGTCTATCCATTATAATTGCATTTCTTATTTTGAATATCATATGTTTTGTTTTATCTTTGAATTTCATCCTTGCAGCCTCTTGTGATGATTTTATTGTGAATGGTTTAGATTCATGGGTTCTTGGAATGGTCTTATTTTTTATTCCTTACACACACTAGAGTTGACATTTGATAGGATGGCATGTGACAACCTATAAATGCATATTGAATACCAATAAGGAATAACTACTATGAGAGCCTATACCAATAATATGGCACCACTTGTCATAATAATATTTCCTTGTGGCCCCATAAAAAACAAAACAAATTGTCATATTCTAGGTCCTTTAGGATGAAGAAATGTGGACATATTAGATTTCATCAAAACACAAATATAGTCTTTAAAGGTTTTTAATTAAATTAAAATAGATAGTAGCCTAAATTTTGTCATAAATACTTGATTATGCTTATTTTACCCATTTTTATCCCTAATTAACTTATACATTTAATTAACACATATTTCACCAATTTGACCTATATTAAGCCTAATAAAGTACCTATTTTATCTTTTATATATTATCCATTACACATAAAAATGTTATGATTTACAAAACCAAATCTTTGCATTTGTATTCCTCAGTCCATACCTAGATCCCAATTCATTTCTTTAGGGTACAAGAGTGGAATATAGGTACACAAATGATCATCAAACATGTCCTTATCTATACATTCTATCTATGTCCCTCCAGTGATCATATTTTAAAATTAAACCCTCCCTAAGTCATCCTCCCTATTTTTAGGCTTTTTATCATGTCAGATTGATGATATTGCTATAAATATAGTTTCAAATCCCTTATTACACAGTTGGTAATTTTAATTCACAAGACTTATTGATACAAGTGCACATTAAGAAAAGTTCCTTATTCTTCCCCAAATCATGTTCCAAGAACTTCAAAAAAACCTTATCCAAGTCTTAATCCATTTTTATGATTCACTATTTTTGAATGATCAAGTATTCAAGATAATTCTAGATGCATTCATATAGATAAAGGAACATAATTTCATAAATGGCATAGGTGGGAGAACTAAATGGAGGTTTGATCCCTCTTCAAAGTATTGGTATGTAATAAATGATCAACACATTGGGGTGTTGAGGTATAACATATATATAATCACTAACCCCTTTTTACTCCACATTCATTTATCTCCTTGTGGCATAAATCTAGGGTTTTCATATTCAAGAAGGCACATACAAATCCCCCTACACTTTCCAAAGACAAAAGTCCTAATTTTCATTATAGCACTTGATTGTTTTATAATTTATAGTTTTCTATAAAAATAAAAGATTGGCCAATAGGGATAATAGTGGCAGTCACTCCTATCTTCTACTAAGTGTTTGTGTCTTTGAGGGCACTCAGGGTTAGTTTCTAAAATATTTTTTGGGTTTCTTGTATTCTATCTATTTATACAATCTGTGTTCCTATTCAATCACTTTATAACTTGAAAAATATAAGTTCATCTTTATTTTTCATATTTTATCCTTGTTTGTTTCTATTTTTCTTGGTCTATTTTAATCATTTGTCTTCAATTTATTGTTAAACATTATATTTCTAGTAACCTACATTATTCTATTCCATTTATATAATTGAGGATTAATCACCACATTAATTAAATTTCAAATAAAACATATGGTGAACCTACTTATTGTTTGAACCCTATCCAACCCTAAGTTTTCCTTAGGCATTCAACCTTTTAGGGTGTCAATTCTTCTTGTATCAAGATCTATAAATTTTTTTTCAGTATTGTCATGTCCTATTGTTCTTTGTACCTTTCCATTTTTAATTATTAGTAATTGGTCATGGATGCTAAATAAATTACTTTGCACCCCCTTGATGAAAATATTATGGCCATTTAAAGTGATAAAACCAAAGATTCCAAGGCTACTCCTAAATGTGGTTTTGATAATGAAGATGCAAAAGAGTATACTCAATACCTCAATGCCCATGAAGATGATATTGTGTCCTTACTATTTGTGGCATGACAAGAAAACAATAGACATGAACATGAATAAGCATATAAAGAACATAATTACTCTATTAATTAACCCATTTTAAGCCCTACTATAGGTGTGGCCACTACTAGTGTTAGTATTGATATCTCATTCAAATCCTTCAGTTTGGGGGAAATACATGGTTTTCATCAGATTTATATGCCTATGCCTAACTAATTAATCCACTCTAATCATTTGGTAGTTACGCATACTATACCACATATCTCATCTAATACACAATTCCTCAAGTAATTAATTAAATTTATTCAAGATAAGGTGTTTCAATTAGGGCAAGGTATACCAAAAGCTAGCCAATCACTAGATTCCCATGCTTTACTTCATAATCATTTAGCACATTATATTTCATCTTATCTTTTATCCATCAGGTTTTTAGCTCATAAGCTTCATTTATATGAGGGTAAAGGTGATCATGAACAATATCTTGGATCTTTTCATGAAACATTCTTGGATTATGCATTTAATAATAATTAAAAATTAAAATTTTTAAAAGGGACTTAAAAAACCATGATTTATGTTGGTTTTATGATTTACCTAATAAATATATGAAAGAATTTAATCCTTTAGCTAATTTATATATCAAATGGTTTACTATCAGCATTGATGAGAAACTTTTGTATGCATATATTTCTAATATTAAACATGGAACTAACAAATCTATCAGTGACTATGTGCTTCATTACAAGATTATGCTAGCTAAGATGAATAATACATTGGAAAATAATGAATTACATGACATATTCAAACAACTTTTGATTACACCATTACATGATTCAATTATATTTAATAAGTTTAAATCATTTTAAAATCTTTGTCATACCATGAGAGATAGAGAAATAAAACTTATTGCTTTGAATAAGCCTAAGTACACATCTACACCCATTACAATTTCTACAACCAAGTTTAAAAATAAACTATCCTATAAATATAAGACAAAATATAATAAATTAGAATCAAAGGTACAATTCAATGTTATTTATCAACCTAATAATAAATTTGTTTTGTCAGATTAACCCTAAGGACAATTTTATAGATTATTATAACCACCTTAAAAATTACCACAAAATTTACTACAAAAGTTACGTGGATGTCATGTAATCACTTTTCTTCCTCCATATAAAGTTGACATGAGCAAACTAAAAAGTAAATTCTTTGATAATAATGCATATATTGATTATCATTGTTGTAATGGTAATTTTAAAAACAAGTGTTATAAACTCATGCATCTCTTTTATGGTCTAATTGACAATAATGTCATAGAGGTAGACACTCCTATAGAGGAAGCAAAGCCTAAAAAAATGACAATGCTAAGCTTAATATTTTTAGTGGTCCATTTCTTAAGCATGATACCATCACAAATAATTCAATTATGTATCATAATTGTAATGATTATCCACCTCCTATATCATATGATCATCCTTTAGAAGGTATTATTGGTAAGATTACTCCAAATGTTACACCACATCCTACGATTACTTTTTATGATAATGAAATAGTTAATGAGGATTCTAATTTCCATGATTTATGTATAAGATCTCATGTTGAACAACATTATATTCAAAGTGTGCTAGTTGACAATGGATTAGTTGAAACTTCATGCAAAATTACCTTGCTACATTCTTTGGGTTATACAAAAATTGACATAAAATAAAATACTATAGGTGTTAAGTCTTTTAATGGTAAGAAACAAACCACTTTGAAACATATTTTGTTACCTCTTCAAGTATGCCTTGCTATATTATCCACTTCTTTTCTTTTTTTACTACAAAATGGAATTTTTTATATGATTTTTGGATGCCCATGGTTGAAAAAAAAAATTAATTTACCTTATAAGGTTCATAAATGTTTAAAATATATTTATTGCAATTACATTTTTGCAATTTCAGGGATCAAGTATGAGTATCCTATACATTCCATGCTACATCATCCTCCCCATTCACCACCACATTTTAATGATACATATATGTAAAATCAAATCATGTTCTTATAATATTAGTAAAATGCTTCCAATCATGAGATGCACAAGGTTCAAAATCAAACAAAGAAAAATCAAGTTTATAGGAAAAAACTGTCTTCTTTACAACAAACACACACACTCAAAAAATCTCTTATGTTATTTATTCATATAATTATAGCTTAAATTTTCACCCTTGAGATGGTGTATTCAAGCCCTCTCAATTAAGATATGCAATGAGATTGATCTAGGTTGTGGGTGACCTCTAAGTGGACCAAATATCTAGATTTTGGGCTAGCTCCCAAGTACAACACCTGCACTAACAACTATGATACTTGCTTGACTTGGAAAAGGCAAAGATGAAATATAAAATTAAAAAATAAACTTAGAGGTGATGCACCAAACATAAGGTCCTTAGGTTTCTAAGAATGCACTATGAAATACTAAGTTACAATCTGATTGTACCATTTAAAAATAATGTCTATCACACTAGTGCTTCAATATGGAGGATATGAAGGTTGCAATATCTTAGTATGATTAACTAAGAGGAACTAACAATAAACACTAGTGACTTATCAATTATCTAACTAAGTAGATCATGTATAACACTTCATATGACCTGTGAAAGAAGACAAACTTACATAGAGGTATGAATAAAAGGATAAATGCAAGAAAACACACTTACTATCACTAAGCATTCATCAAAACAACCCATTCAAGATCATTATATAAAATATGAAGATAGAATATCTATATTTAATTGAATCTAGTAGGCAAATACAAGACTTAATTTTGGTAGGGCTTCGCTATAACCAATGTGAGGATGTATTCTTAGCCATTCAAGGCTTGTTTTATAGTAAAAGAGAGAGGACGAGAGAAAGAAAATGATTTAGGTAGTCCATCATTAGATTTTTTCATTAGAAAAATTGTAATAAATAATAAAATAGACACCAATCCATCGAGGATGTGTTTTCAACTTGTTTCTTTAACTCTCATGATTAAGTGCTTATGAGATTCCTTGTGCATATTGGCGTAAGAGGTTATTTGGCCAATTTTATGTTCTTAAATATAACTCCTTCCTTTTGAGACTAAAAGGATAGTTAAAAAATGTGGCATGATTGAGGATACTCTACGCCATTTTTATACAAATTTTGTAACTTCCCCTTTTGTCTTCAAAAGCACACAATCTTCACTAGCTCTCTTTATGTCAAATGCCTCAAATCTTGGTTCAAACTTCATAACTACAATAATTATCCATGAATCACCTCTCCTTGCCTTGAAAACATGGATCAACCCATTTTAGTGTCTCATACACTTTATATCACTCCATTACACACCCAAGGATCTTAGTTGTTTTCATTTCCTTATAACCCTAAAAACATGCAAAGTTCCTTGTATAAAACATTATATATATATGCTCTTAGAAAACTAAACATATATTTGAGTACCCACTATGCTCTTACTTCTTTGTATAAAGTTTCATGACTAAAAACTAAGTGAATGTGTGCTTACTCCACTTGTTTCTTTTCGTAATTAGCCCTCAATTTTCTTTTCGTAATTATCCCTCAATTAGGTCTTTAGGCCTAAAAAACTAAGATATGGCTCCATACATGTCTCACACATGTCAAACCTCAATTAAATGTTTGATTAACTTTTAATACCTCTTATTCAATTTCCATCTCACATTTGAGGGTATTTAACCTTGTATGAATGGGTGAACCAATAAATGGCCAAAACCATAGCTTAGGTGTATTCTCATGCCTAAGAGGCAAATAGAGTGATTTCTCAAGAAAGTAACAGTTCCAATTCTTAATGATGGGTTTTTAGTCCTTGTAGCATCATAGGATAACTCAATATATTAGAGGAAATCTCTCCAAGAGTGATTCATATGTCTATTGAGAAGTATTTTCATTGATCTCATTGATGTCAAGGTGCATCTAGTAAAGATGCATGATGATTGTTCTTGTTTGATGTTTGTGTGATTTATGTGACAAGGAATCCTTGTGATAAGAGAGAATTTGAAGGTAACCTAATGTCTTTAAATTAAGAGAGAATTTGAAGGAAATCTAAGAATTCTTCTATTGGTTATTGTCAAGGTTGTTATAGTGGTGTGAATGTGTTGGTTGATGAATGTTCTTGTTTGATAGCATCATTGAGGTAAGCATTTTTTTGTACTAGTCCTTGAGTATAAGGTGTCTTAACAAGCCTAGTCATAACAAGCATAGTCATATCAGGAGTATGTGCATGGTAATCATGAAGCGGAATGTGTAGAGATATGGAATTGTTTAAGGAACATGTAAGATATTTGAGTAAGGTGTAGAAGCATCAAAGAGTGTTTTAATATCATTTATTAAGTTTCAAGTGCTTGAGAAGCCTAGTCATAACACTAGTCATGGCATGTAAAGTCCTAGTGAGAAGGTTTGAGCATAGTGGATTGGTGAGATGGATTAACAAAAGCATAATAGGTTTTACGAGGTTATTTGGACATGTATGTGAGTCATCAAAGCACTCATGAGAGTCTTAGGGTGAGCCTATAGGGATAGGACCTATAGACTAAGTCTACAACTAGACCATTAATAGACCCTTCCTAGCCTAATGAGGCATCTTGATCTATTTTAAAGACACATTAAGGATGTATGATAGTTTTTAACCATATATGAGGTTGCCTGAGTATGTGAGAGTGGTGGAGAGCACATGGAAAGAGGCATGAAGGTCAGTTTCAAGGCCTAATGTGGTTTGTAGGTCAAGATATAAGTAAGTGAAGAGAGAGAGAGAGTATGGCATAATGGGGTATGAGTTTATATTTCCAAGGTAAGTATGGATAGTTGAGTGTTGTCAAAGGTATGGTATTTTTTTTTAATCATGTTCACAAATTTTGAGGTCATGGTTTACAAGAAATGACATAAAAAATGGTTTTGAGGTCTCTTAAGTGCACAAAATAAAGGGTTATCAACCTAAAAAGGATTTTATTATGTTTATTAGCTCATAAAAAAATTTCATGGGAACTTGATTAATTCATGGTAGAAGGGGAAGGATCCTAGATCAAAGTTTTAAGCATTAGTTTTTAGAATGAGGGGCTAAACTTTATGAATGAATGCTAATAGTGGAAGATGGGTTAAACCCTCAAAGAACCATAATAATGACCCAATATGAAAGAATTTGGTCTAAAGTGATCATAATGGATTGGTATGGGTAGTTTAGTGATTATATTTTGTATTCAACTATCCTAGGTATCTCCAGGTATGATTGAGTTTTTAGGTGAGTGAGTGGACCCTATAGGAAAATCTTATGTCTCAAAGATTTTTTATAGCAATTAGAGTTTACCAAGTCAAAATATAAAAATAATTGGATGGATAAGGTTGAGATTTGTATTTTATGTCCATGGTGGTTTCTATATAGGTTCTATCCCTTAGGTGTGCTAAACCAGTTATCCAAGACAACCTATCACTAATAGGCCTAATGGTGCAAATAGTGAGAACCCCAGGCAGAAGTGATAAGATGATTATAGATGTGTTATAATGGAATAGGGATAAATAAAAGTGAATGGATACATTTTTAAATACTTTTAATGCATTTTAATTTTGTATATAAGTTTTGGAGATCATTTTATATAGCAAAAAGATGTTCACAAGTTGACTTATCTAACTCAGTGAGGTATATGTACAATGAGGTCATGAGATTGGTCTAAAATACCAATATTTCCATTTTAAAATATTATATTAATATCTAATAATGGTATAATTATCACATATTATCATACACATGCATTAAGATTATTTTAAAGTGGTCATACAGGTGTTGAAGGTCAAAATCACCATGACTGGTCTTCAAGGCAAATTGGGAGTTCTGAGTAAGCAAGTTGTAGTGATGAGTTTGAGAATATATGACCTAATTGAAAGTATATAATGCACATGGTTTTTTTTTTCAGACTTTTATCTACTATAAATTCTTTTAATAAGGTTTTATTATCATAAAAAGTGATTGAAATGTTAAAGTCAAAATGACTTGTCAGATTTCAGATTGACTGTGTGTACTGAGATCAAAATATTGGTCTATAAGACCAATATTTGACATTATAAATTGTTATTTTTGTATTTTAAAATGGTATATATATGTAAAAATATATTTTTAAAGTATCAATGTTCATGGTAAATGTTCTTATAGACATTGAAGATCAAGTTTTTCATGACTGGGTTTTGGAGTGTTCTGCCAGTTCTGAGTGAGCTATTTGCAAAGAAGGGTTTGAGTCTTTTTTCCTTGAGTTATGAAGTATAAATAATATTTTGATGAACTTGAGGTCATATATATTCCATATATGTGATTTATTTTCATGTTTTTTTATCTAATTTGTGTTTAATCTTCAATAGTTCAAGATAAAATTTGTGTAGGTTCACAAGCGTAATTATGAACAATACTAATGGTGTGCTTCAAGTGGTGATTGGAATTAAAAGGTGATATGGAGCCTATATGAGATTAGTATACGTATATTTTATTATTTTATGATATTTTCCTTTTATGCATGGATTTTTAAAGTGTTTCAAGTAAGGTAAAGTGTAACATGTCCCAAATTATACCTAATGAAATTAGGTCTCCATGAGACCTAAAAATGAAATGAAGCCTAATTGAGGTATGTCATACCTAAAATAGCTCAAATAATGTTTTATTAATGTTTATGATATGTCCTAATATATATTCCATGGCTAACCTAATAGGCTAAGAGTGTTTGGCTGACCAAGAAGGATATGAACAAGAGGTTTGTATAAATACAAGGCAGTTTTAGGCCTATTTGTGTGAGTAGAGAGTGCAAGCGAATAAAAAATCACATTTATGAGTATAAGGATATCATGTAGACAATTATATTGGTGTAGAGAGATATTAATGAATATCTAACATAAGATATGAGTATGAAGATCAAGGTCATGTGACCTAATCAGTCTTGAAGAGGACTAGATGAGCGATGAGGCCTAAAAGGCAGTGTGAGAGGGATAAGAATGTGAAGAGATAAATAGGTGGTCATCATATATTGGTTGAGAAACATATTTTTCTAAAGGTGATAAAATTAATTAGGTTGTTGAGTTAGTCTTGAGTCATCTAGGGGGTTGGTGCCTCCTCGCAAGTGGGTGCTTGCTAAAGCCTAGCTGGGTTGGTGCTTAGTTAGTTAGGGTTGGTGCTCCATGTAAAGTTGGTGCTTCACTAAATCTTGGTTTTTATATTGTAGTATTATATTCCATTTATAAAGATCAGTGGGTTTTCTTCTCCTTAAGGGTTTCCCACATATATGATGTGTTATCTTATTTCATGGTCTTGTATGGTTGTTAATGCTTACTAATATCTATGTACTTATATGAATGGATAATGAATGTTAAATTGAATTGAATGAATGTTTTAAAGACTGATCCACTCCACTTTAGTCATTATGCTTCCATCAAGGTCTAAAAATAAGATTTTTGGACAAAAAAATATTGCAGTCACTTTTTTAGGCCCCAATTATTGGATTGAATAGTTCATATATCACCTTAAGAGAATTTTAAAGGTGTATATAGGTTATAGGACCTATACCTAGGGTTTTTAGGCCTCTATACCTATTTTTAAGGCTTACCACCACCTTGCACACTCATAAATAGGCCTAAAATTAAGTTTTTTAGGATTATTATATACACTGTACCTTTCACATGTGCCACCAAGTTTGTTGTTAAAGAACCCATGGGAGCTATGAGGATAATTTTGACAATTTCCAAGCCAAACTAGTCCACCTAAAGGCATATAACTCATCTTCTCTCTCATCAAGTCTTCTAGGGAGGTTTAGTAAGGGTTTTAGGTGTTTACCATCTTAATGATGGTTTTTAAAGCACATGGAATTAATCCAAAAAATAATTATATAATATGGAAGTATGGATACCTAACTAACATCCCCTATGATATTGAGCTCTTATGAAAATCCTCCATACAAAATAAATTATTCCTCAGGCTCCTTCACAAGGCAAAAACATTGTTTAGTACTACCTACAGTATTAAGGATTATTCATATATATATGAGGCTTGAGAAAATAAAAAATTCCATAGGTTTGGATTATGAGGCACCATTCATCATCTCCAAAATTCATTTTCCATAATTCACTTCTTCCAGGAAGTTCTGAGCTTTATAAAGTGACCTCTCAGGCTAGTTGATTATGTGAGGACTAAAAGCATGGTTTTATGCACAAAAACCCCTCAAACTAAAATATTTTAAACTTAACCATATCCATGAAACTTGAAAAATTATTACACATGTTTGTATATGATTTATTTTATATTTTGAGGTTTCATTATGTTCAATGCCTGTCCTCTTTGACTATAGCAGACCTATAATGGGTTTTAAGCCTATAAGTATCCTTTATCCCTAATTGACTTTATTTGAGGTTAGTCTCTTATTTCACAAGTTCCAATTATTGAATAATATTATATTTTGGTCTCATAAATATCTCTAAACTATCTATATCCATCTCAATATCAAACATATGCATGTTTTCATCTTGCCAAACACAAACTTGTAGGTAGCAATTTGGGTTCATGACTGCAAATCTAAAGATATACCATATCTTTGTTGGATTTGAATTTTTGATGGTATTAATAAGGATATTAACCCTTATTATATATCATATAACCTCTATCCATTCATGAATATTCACTTATCATACTTAATTTCTCTCCTTTTCCATATTTTGCCTTGGTGGGGCTATAGGTGGTGATGGCAAGGCTACAAGTCTGAAGTAGACATCTTTTGGTATTTTTTGGCACTTTAGAGTTTTAAAATAGAGTGGATGACATTGATAATTTTTTTTGGAGATTTTAAATACTCTTATACTAACCTATTTTAACCATCACATGATTGTGTTTGCCAATTTGTTTGACAAGCCTATAGGTGGTGATTGAGGCTTTTAGGCCTAACTCCACTTTCTACCCTTTCCCTTCAATCATTTTGACAATAAATGGATCTATTATCATTTATATTTATAAATGAAAATTTTTACACTATCCAAATTCATATTCCATTCAAGCAACTACTAATACACTTTCTCTAACTTGTCAAAACTTGACTGTATGTGTTTATCGATAGTCTGACTGTAGATTTGCATGTCCACCTCCTTCACTGGAAATTTTGATGTTTTTAGGTGATATTATCATGAAATTAATGTTTATATTGACCATTTACATCCTTGTATACTTATTTTAAACAACACACTATTTGATGCTTACTCCATTTTGCATACACATGATTGTAACTATTCATCTAAGCCTATTGACTATCACTTTGAGACACCAAACCTCCATTCTACTATGTTTTGATCCCCTTTGAGTTAATTTTACCACTAGTATGATATTAAAAAAAAAATTATAAATATTATTAAATATCCTAATATGCTTAGGTCTTCTTGAATATTTGTTTATAACTTTGTCTCTTCATGAGGGTTTACATAGTCCTACTCGAGTATACTGTCCATTTGAGTTATGAGGTGGGTAGGAGTTTTAGCTGAAAATTTTATGTAATATACCTGAAAATACCTTCATAAATTTTTGGGAGGATGGATTTGATGTTGAAAATACAAATTTTCTAATGGTGACCTACATGTTTGCATACCTATAGGCTCATAACAGCCTCTTGGAGAGGCTCTTTAGGAGGCATTATAACCTCAAATATTAGAGATTATCAATCATTTATGATTTATATAATAATGAGAGAACTTAAATACCTTAAATAAACTATGTGGAGGTTTATTTTATTCACATCATACACAAGATAAGACACCACATTCCCTACACACAAGACTATCATGTATAAGCTACTAAAACAAAGACATTAGACCCTACACCAAACATGATCATGAATAAACATGGAGGGAAATGATATTTTAGAGTTATAATAGTGTTAAACATACCATCTATGATCATCCTCATCTATTGGTTTGACTTCAAAACTCCAAACTTGAGAAAAATTGACACAGGTAGGGATTTGAAGTTTATTTTATGCCCCTTAACTTATTAACAATTGTTAATAAAGTTAATGGGATTAAATAGGAAACTAATGACACAAAGTGGAAAGGAATCAGGGTCCCCTCTAATGGCTAAGAGATGAGATTATAACTTTATCTCTCCTACTTATACCATCTAAAAATTGAACTACCCTTTGGAGCTGCCAATAAGAGTGATGGGAGAGATGAATATCTTTTTTGACTTTTTTGAGTTTAAAAAATCCTTAAATATATGGATTTGAAATTATATGGACTAGAGAGAGTTATGGTCATGTTTTAAAGTTGTATTCTCTCTACATTCATTCTGGAGATCTTGAAAACCACTCTTTTTTGCTTGAGAACTATCATATTTTGCATAAAAACTAACCAAACTAAATCATCAAGTATTATCTAAGATCTCTCAAACTTGTATGAACATGTGATAATGTGTCAACCACTCCCTTCTTCTACAAACCTATCACCTTCTTACCATATTACCTTCTTGAACATTATAAATGATAAAACAAGCATTTCAAAGTGAGTTGTAACATTAGAGATGAGTATTTGAATTCATTTAATGCACTTGTATGGAACATACAACAAAATAAATGAATTTGAATTGAACTTCATGACATGATAAAGACTTTTGAACCCCTTGATCAAGACACACTTGGAATAGACAAGCATGATATTAAAAACACATTTACCTTAAACTTGTCAAAAGTACCTTAAACAATGATAGTGATGCCTTATGGAGGATTTTCAAGCTTGAAAACCAAGGTGAAGGATTGACAAGATTTTTTTTTGTTAAACTGGTCTATGGTAGCCAAAATTTGGCTAACATATTTGGTGACCTCCTAGGAATGAATGTTTGCTATGCATCTAGAATAGTGGCTTAAAAGATTCATTGGGATATGGAGTCATGAATGCAACCTAACTTAGGTAAAATTGAGAATTAGACTTCACAAACAACCTCAAAACCAACTGAACTAGACAAAGACAAGACAAGACACCAAACCACACCATACCAAAAATTTATCATAAGACACTTGGAGGAAAAAACACAAAAAAAAAAGACACACACTTGTGCTTGAAGCACTTAGGGAACATAAAGACTTATTATAATATGTACACAATTTTAAAACTGACCTCAATAACATGGCTTCAAGTGTACCCCCTTGACTTGGATACTCAAATCTTCTCCATTGAGTCTTACAAGCTAAAAGGTATTGTGTTATTTGCAAGTAATAAAAACATATGGTCCACTCCATAATGAATCAAACTTAGTGTGCTTACTAGGATTAACTTTATTAGTATTCCAATTCAAAATAAGATATTTTTCTTGATATGTTCTTAAGTTAGCTCTCTTGTCAAAGTTTCTTTTCAATTGTGTTAGGTGATATTCCATGGTGTGCATAAAATGGTTTATTGATTCCTCCAAGGCCATTAGTTATATCACTATTATCTCCATAGGATAATTATCCATTCTCTCAATCTGATGTTCCAACTCAAGAGCTAGTAACTCAAGTGAAATGGGTAGCTTGGCTTATCTCCCATATACAAGTATATAGGGTGAGTTACCAATTATGATATTTGGAGTGATCTTATTAGCCCGTATGGCTATCTTCAGTATAATGTACCAAGTTATTTTATTATCTTATATAATTGTGATCAAGTTCTTATTAGTGGACTCATCTAGCCCATTACCTTGGGGGTAATAGTTAGAAGAAGTACTAAAGTAGACACCATATTGGAGAGCCCATTCCATTATTCTCACACCACTAAAAGCCATGACATTATTAGTAATTCTTGTTTCATACACCCTAAACCTTGTCACTAGGCTCCCATAAAAGTCAAGAATTGAAGTTTCATTATCCTCCTTAAGGGACATTATTTCTACCCACATTTGAAATAGACAGTAGTTTTAAGAATCCATTTATGGCCTACACTAGATGGAGGATTGATCATTCCAATGAAGTCAAGTCCCTACTGCATGAATGGTTGTTCAACCTGAATAGGATAAAGAGGAATGGCTAAAAGTATTTGTTTACCTACAAATAGTTCACACTTTTGATATATTCTAACCCAATCATATGAATCCTTGAATATTCTAGGCCAATAGTAACTAGCTCTCATTATTTTTGTAGCTATTGTTTTAGGTACAAAATAGCCTCCTAGTAATCCATCATGAAATTGTTCTATGAGCCTATCAAATTGATCCATTTACACACATCTTAGAAACATTCCATTGAGGTATTTCCTAAAAACAATCCCATCCACAATAATATAAGGTATTTCTTTCAATATGATGTATCTCTTTCTTGCTTGATCTAGACCCATAGGACACTCACCTATTTCAAAGAACCTCACCATTTCTTGTGTCCAACTTAGAAAATATGAAGTTGTAGTTATAATAAGACCCTATTGTAAATTTAAAACCATCTCTTTTTCTTCTTTTAGGTTTGATTCTTTGTGTTCACATAGCCCTCTCCCTCTTACTAGTGTAATAACCCCACTGGGGTCCAACTAGAATACATGATTTTTTAAAATTGAACACATATTCCAAATATAGATTACACCATGATAATATAAAAAGAGTATATGAAATAATCAAATGATGATAAAATAAAATAAGCATATGACATCACATATTACTGATCTCTAATATCATTAGAATACATCTAAATGTAACTATAAAAAGTAACTATATTAACTCAACCATAGTTGATACAAGTCTTCAACCACCACTATCAATATACAATAAGTAATTAAAAATCTCATGAAAATATTCAATAATAAGTAAAATTCCATATAATGTACATATAAGATACATGGTTTTCTCAGAGCATAGTTCCCAAACTCAAGTATCTATGGTAATCTCAAGTGTCATCACGATAATTAATACTATTGTGGGGAGGGAGAACATCATTCGAGTGATTTTCCACACCAACTATGGACCAATAATTATACACACTAATCCTATCAATAAATATCCCTCCCTTCATGGATGAGTAGATAGTGATGGCATGGGAATCTAGAGAGACAAGCAAGTACCTATGTGTTGTATGATTTCTAAATTAAACATGCAATGTATCATAAAAAACTATTCTTTTGAAAGATATCAAACAAACATGTAAATCATACTCATGAAAAGATAATGTCTCACTAAACATAATTTGTCTCAAATTTTCATAAATAATAAATAATAAATAATAATGATCTATAGATCAATCAAATTCATACACACCACTTGATTGGACTACCTTCATTTGGCATTGTGATATTAGTAAGCTAGTGAAGTCCATCTCATTCCTTACTCCATATCAACAATGTAGATTTATTAAATATTATTCAAATAAAATATTCATTTCATTTACATCCTACTAGAAAACACATCATATAACATGCTCAACATAAGAGTAACCAAAACATACATTTATTCCATTAAATGCATGAATGAATCTTACATTATTTTCTATCCCTTACTAGAAATAATAACTACATTTTATACCATCTAGGTAAATACACATTTAACTATATATTTTTACTACCACAATTAGTTTCCAAACATACTATACCCTATGATAACCCATATTGCCATAGTCTAGTATTCTATGACATAACTACTAGTTTTCCATAATCAATCATGTGAAGTAGTCTTAAATACATTAAAACATAAGCTTCTATTTAAGCAACTAGAGATAACAAAGTGAGTCACAATTCCCATGTAACATAATAATATACTAACTTAGCATATGCTACACTCCCAAGGTTATATGCACGCATACTTAAAGTCCTACCAACTATCATAAAACATGTTATTCATATTAAAAACCATCATGTCTACATTAAATCATTTAAATTTAGGTATGAGTTTAAACATATTAATTACAATATATATCATCTGGGTTTAACATACATTCACACTATAGTACGTTATGATATCTCATACTATCATAGTTCATAAATACATAAATATACATAACTAAACTTATGCTTTCAAGAATCAGATGACTCACATACATAATAACAAACAATAAAGTATGATATTATACCACTTGGGTATACTCTAAGTTTAAAATACATACTAGCATTCAAAGCAACATAACTTATAAGCACGCATCATGATGCGCTATTATATGTTATATATAACCAAGTATTTATATATATTAACACTCTCATAACTTGTACTACACATAAATATTCAATACTGATTACATACAACTTAAACTCAACCTTATTATTAGTAGTGAGTCAGATAACTCATAAACTCATTATGATATTTCATTCCAATGACTCATTTCACTTCTAGGGGACTATTCCAAAGGGTTATAATTTTTGTTTTTTAAGAAACTTAATAACTTAATCTATCCATATATTAAACTATATGTATAATTCCTATATAGGAGTAATTGTACATCATAAACTAACACCACATGTAAGTATTCTAATGCTATGAAACAACTAATCCACTATTCACTTATGTGTTTTCACTAAGAATATCTCATACACTTAACTGCATTTGAATGAACATGACCTTACACTAGGTTAGAAACTTATGTTAACGTTGGCATAGTTTCACCATTCTTGAGGTCCCATGACCAAATGTGTTTATATTTTTCAACTTAAAGGTATACAATCCAATATAACCAATGTACATTAACACATATAATGACTCCTAAATCGTCAGATATATATATATATATATATATATATAGTTTGGAATTACTCTATGTTTAATAGAAATGGATTTTTATTAGAATTATAAAGTTACTGTGTTAAAAGCATATTTTCATGTTTAGATTAGCCTATCAATAAAGTTATATTGACTGAGTATTAAGCTGAGAATCGTAAAGGCTAATGATGTCATTTATATTTTTAAACATATTTATGTATAAAATAAAATCGATTTTATTTTATACATAAATATGTTTAAAAATATAAATGACATCATTAGCCTTTACGATTCTCAGCTTAATACTCAGTCAATATAACTTTATTGATAGGCTAATCTAAACATGAAAATATGCTTTTAACACAGTAACTTTATAATTCTAATAAAAATCCATTTCTATGAAACATAGAGTAATTCCAAACTAACATTTGATATACATGTAGACGCTTGAATGCACACATTCATAAATTTAACTATATAATTTAATGTTCCACTCATGGAATTATAACCATAAAAATACCCCTCTATGCTTATAAATATTTTACTAGTCATATTGACACATTCAAATATTAATATTCTCTAAAAATGTTTCCATGAGGTTTGTAACATTGTTTAAGTTGATTATGTTTTAAAATCTCATAAATATCTATAATCAAGAGATTTTATAAGGTCTATGAATACTAGGTTGAAAGTTTACAAACCTAGGCCTCCATAAACAAGAACTATCTCCTTTATTATTGCTATTTACATACTTTTATTAGCAAATAAAAGTGTCATAAGTTTACAACTACTCAGGCTAAATATCAATGATTTTAATATAAAGTTATATATATTTCCATATAATTGAAATTGGGTTGATTCATAATCCTATTACATAGGTAAATGGATCCATTAATTACCATAAGGTATATACATTATGCTACAAGGGTCTTAGCTTATGGTGCTTCCCATAAAAATATAGCTAAATTATAAGCCATAATTCTCTTTTACATTCCACATCATGACTATTATATAAATAGCCCAAGATATAGCTAATATAGTAAACACTAATGTTATTATTAAATTTTATACACCACATGAATCCATTATATTCCAAACGTGGCTCTTTATTCTCATTACTTTATTTCTGTTTATGCTATTAAACAAAACAATGTTTATTCTTTTCACCCAATATGACAACACCAATTATACAATTGGGAACATTGTAGATTCAATGACCCACCTAGTTAATAAAAAAATTGTTGAGTTTTGGAGCTAAAATCTTCACTGATGAGCAAATGCAGAGGTTGCCAGGTTACATAGTAACCGACGTCAGTCAAAACCTGCCGACATCGGTCAGGGGTTGACCGGCATCTGCCAACATTGGTTAGGCATTGACCGACATCGGTCATCTCCAAATAGACATTGAATGGCATCGATCATCTATGCATTCCTAAAATTCTATTTTTAGGAGAACAATTAGTTTGCATGTAAAGACTAAAATCAGTCTTGAGTTTATTTTTCTATTTTTAGCAGAACAAATTTGAGCCTTTGATTAAGAGGTGGATCTAACGGTGGAGAATGCATGGCTCATGAAACCCTAGTGTTGTAGTTTACTATATAATAGGGTTAGATCCTCATAGCTTATAAGGGGGATCAATTTAAGTAATTGAATTGGTTGTAATTGATAAAGAGAGAGAGATAAATCTTGAGGAAGAATTACTGTACATCTTTAAGGTGTAAGGAGAAAGAGATTTCTTCATTGTATTTCCTTCTGGAAGAGTTTAATACAAGATTGGTTGTTTCTCGTATCTCTTATTCTTTGTTGTTTCTGATTTCTAGTTACTTATTACTTTTAGTTCAATTTCATGTTTAGTTGCTTATACAAAAGTAATCAGTTGTACTCTAAGGTCCTAACAATTGGTATCAGAGCGTGTTAGTGTTTGTTGATTACAGAATTTACTCACAGGGGTTTTTGATTGAGTGGGAGCTAAGCAATGGCAGAAGAAAGTAAACTAAGAATGGAGAAATTTAATGGTAAGAATTATCAATTATGAAGGATGCAAATTGAAGATTATTTGTATGAAAAAAAATTATACTTACCATTGGGTGGGGTTTCAAGGAAGCCCACAGATATGGAAGATGAAGAATGGAATGTTCTTGATCGAAAGGCTCTTGGATCTATAAGGTTGAGCCTAGCATCTTCTATGATTTCCAACTTATCACAAGCAAAGACAATGGTAGAGTTAATAGATACTTTGGCAAATTTATATGAAAAAACCTCAGCTTTGAATAAGGTATATCTTATGAAGCAATTATTTAATTTGTAAATGCAGGAAGGTGGATTGATATCTAGTCATCTTAATGATTTTCATATAATAGTAAATCAGTTAAATTTAGTCAAAATAGTTTTTAATGATGAAATTAAGGCTCTCTTAATCTTATGTTCTTTACCTAAAAGTTGGCATAGTTTGGTAATGGTAGTTAGTAATACTGCATCTGCTTCAAATATCTTGAAAGTTGATGATGTTGTTAGTGTAATCTTGAATGAAGAAATTCGCAGGAAAAGCACAGGGGAAACATTAGGTAATGCTTTAAGTGTTGAAAGTAGGGGAAGACAAAGAGAGAAGGGCAAGCAAGGGAAATCAAGGTCAAAGATGGGAAGTAGATCCAAATCTAGAAATGGAAGAATAACCTGTTGGAATTGTGGAAAGAAAGGGCATGCAAAGAAAGATTATTGGTTGAAGGATAACAAAGAAAACTAGCATGAAGGTAATAAAGAAGCAAAAGTTGCAGGTATTATTACATAGGATGCTCTTATATTTTGTTTGGATAATAAAGTAGAATCATGGGTTTTAGATTTTGGTGCCTCTTTCCATGCAACCTCAAATAGAGAATTTTTCAATGATTATGTCCATGGAGACTTTGGAAAAGTTTATTTAGGGGATGATGAGCCTTGTAAAATTGTTGGCAAAGGAAAAGTGCAGCTGAAATTGCAGAATGGCAACACATGGGTGTTGAAGGATGTCATGCATGTACCCATCTTGAAGAGGAATCTAATTTTTGTAAGAAATTTGGGTGATGAGGGTTGCATAGTAACTCTCATAGCTGAATCTTGAAAAGTTTTCAAGGGTGCACGTGTATTAGCCAGAGGTAAGAGAGTAGGTACACTTTATTTATCTACTTGTATTACTGATTATTCTCCTTCTATTTTATCTACTTCAGATGTAGATGCAAAGTTGTGGCACTATAGGCTTGGTCACTTGAGTGAGAAGAGAATGAATGTTCTTACGTCAAAAGGTAAGCTTTCAGATTTGAAAAGAGTAGATCTAGATTTCTATGAGCATTGTATTTTTGGGAAACAAAAGAAAGTGAGGTTTCTCAACATTGGGTCAACAAAGAAGAAGTGCATGTTGGAGCTTATTCACATAGACGTGTAGGGACCACCTTAGGTAGCTTCTATTAGAGGATCACAGTATAATGTTTCTTTCATTGATGATGCTACAAGAAAGGTAAGGGTTTATTGCATAAAGAGGAAATTTGATGTTTTTGACACATTTAAGAAATGGAAAGCTTTGGTTGAGAATGAAACAAGTTTGAGATTGAAGTGCCTTAGATCTGACAATGGTGGTGAGTACTATAGTAATAAATTCAATAGTTACTATTCTATGAGTGGAATACATAGGGAAAGGATAGTTCCAAGGACACCTCAACAAAATGGAGTTACTGAAAGGATGAATAGAACAATGATGAAGCATGCACAAAGTATGAGGTTGCATGCTGGTTTGCCCTTATAATTTTGGGTAGAAGTTGTAGATACTATGGTTTACTTGATTAACAGAGAAACTTCTACTACACTGGATGGTGGAATTCTAGAAGAGGCATGGACAGGTAAAAAGGTAGATCTTTCATTTCTCAGAGTTTTTGGTTTTGAAGCTTTTGTGCACATTGATAAAGAAAATAGAAAGAAGCTAGATGCTAAATCTATGTGGTGCACTTTCATTGGTTATGGTTTTGGAGATTTTGGATTTCGATTGTGGAATTTAGAAACTGACAAAATTATTAGAAGCTGTGATGTAGTTTTCAATGAGAAGGTGATGTACAGTGATCAACTCAAGAGGCTAAATAATTTTGAGCAGGGCAATCTTGATTTGGAAGAGGTTATGATCCAAAATGAGCTCACAGATAAAAATCATCACTCAGGAAAACACAGAGACTGACATCAGTCAGGTAGAAATTGACGTCGATCAGGTGGAAATCGATGTCGATCAAGTGGAGACTAACGTCGATTAGGTGGAAACTAACATCGATTAGGTGGAGACTAACATCAGTCAGATGGAAATCAACATTGATAAGGTGGAGATCAATATTGATCAGGTGGAATCGATATCAATCAGGTGCAGACTGACATCAATTAGAGATGATTAAGATCAATCACTATCAAAAGAAAATTTGGGTAGACAACAAGCTATAAATGAGTCTCAAATGCCCATAAAGAGGTTTGAAAGGTTAAGTAAACCTCTAATTAATTATTCCCCTTCTTTATACTACTTGTTGCTCACTGATGGTGGAGAACTAGAAAGTTTTGATGAGGTAATGCAGGTAGAATCCAAGAAATAGTGGAAACATGGCACAAATGAGGAAATTGATTCCTTATATGAGAACCATACATGGGATTTGGTTGAGTTTCCAATCAGAAAGAATGCACTGAAAAACAAATGGGTATATAGGTTAAAGGAAGGAGAGAATGGACAAATGAGACATAAGGCCAAGTTGGTAGTAAAGGGATTTGCACAGAAACTAGGTATTGATTTTGGTGAAATTTTTTCTCCTATAGTAAAGATGACTTCTATTCAGACTGTATTGTCTTTAGTTGCTATTGAGGATTTGCATCTTGAGCAGCTTGATGTTAAGACAACATTTCTTCATGGAGATTTGGATGAAGAGATAAATATGGATCAGCCAGAAGCTTTTGAGGTCAAAGGTAAGAAAAAACTTATGTGCAGATTGAATAAAAGCTTATATGGTCTTAAACAAGCTCCAAGACAATGGTATTTGAGGATTGATAGGTTTATGACAGAGCATGGCTTTAGTAAATGTCAATCTAACTATTGTGTTTAGTTTAACAGATTGGATAATGGTAAATGTATTATCCTATTACTATATGTAGATGATATGCTTGTTGTAGGTTCACACATACAAGAAATAACTGAGCTTAAGGTAAAATTAGCTCACACATTTACCATGAAGGATTTAGGAGTAGCAAAGAAAATCCTTGGCATGAGTATTAAGAGAGACAGAAAAAATCACAGTTTAATTTTTTTTCAAAAAGATTATGTGAATAAGGTGTTGGAGAGGTTTAATATGTAGGATGCAAAATCAATAAGCACACCTATGGCTGGACACTTCAAGTTGAGCAAAGAATAGTGTCCTAAATCACATGATAAGGTTGAGTACATGAGTAGATTTTCATATACTTCAGTAGTTGGGAGCTTGATGTATGTAATGGTATGTACTAGACCTGATATTGCCCAAGTAGTGGGAGTTGTCAGCAAGTTTATGGCCAATCCAAGAAAGGAACACTAGAAAGCAGTTCAGTGGATTCTTAGCTATCTGAGAGGGACCAGCAGTAAGCATTTATGCTATGGAGGGTCTAACACTTCTCTATATGGTAGGTGACTTGGATGGCAGGAGAAACACCATAGGATATGTGTTCACTGTTGGTGGAATGGTGGTTAGCTGGATTTCAAAGTTGTAAAAGGTTGTTGCCTTGTCTACTACAAAGGTAGAATACATTGCAGTCATAGAGGCTAACAAGGAAATGATTTGGATGACTCAATTCATGGAAGAGTTGGAAAAGGAACAAGAGAGTTGCAGATTGTATAGTGATAGTCAAAGTGTAATTCATTTGGCAAAGAATTCAGCCTTTCTTTCAAGAACCAAACATATACAACTTAGGTACCAATTCATTAGACAGGTATTGGAGAATGGTCAATTGAAGCTGGAAAAGATCCATATGGATAAGAACCCTACATATATGTTAACAAATCTAGTAACAAAGGAGAAGTTGAATCTTCATTCAACTTTTTTTGGTCTTCAAGATTGAACTTAAAGATGGAGAAACAAGCTAGAGGATGTTGTTGTATAGGTACAGGTGTAACTATTTATCTCCAAGTGAGAGATTGTTGAGTTGTGGAGCTAAAAGCTTCACTAATGAGAAAATGTAGAGGTTGTTGGGTTACATAGTAATTGACATCAGTCAGAACCTACCGACATCAGTCAGGGGTCGACTGACATCTGCCAACATCAGTTAGGCATCGATCAACATTGGTCATCTCTAGACAGACATCGATTGGCATCGATCATCTGTGCATTCCCAAAATTCTATTTTTAGGAGAACAGTTAGTTTGCATGTAAAGAGTAAAATTAGTCTTGAGTCTATTTTTCTATTTTTGGTAGAACAAATTTGAGCCTTTGATTAAGATGTGGATCTAACAGTGGATAATGCATGGCTCATGAAACTCTAGTGTTGTAGTTTACTATATAATAGGGTTAGATCCTCATAGCTTGTAAGGGGGATCAATTCAAGTAATTGAATTGGATGTAATTGATAGAGAGAGAGAACTCTTGAGGGAGAATTATTGTACATCTTTGAGGTGTGAGGAGAAAGAGATTTATTCATTGTATTTCCTTCTGGAAGAGTTTAATACAAGATTGGTTCTTTCTCGTATCTCCTATTCTTTTTTGTTTATGATTTCTAGTTACTTATTACTTCTAGTTAAATTTTGTGTTTAGTTATACAAAAGTAATCAGTTGTACTCTAAGGTCCTAACAAAAATAAGGGTTCAATTTATAAAGTAAATTGTACAATAATATATTATAATGCTTGGAACACTTGGTACAGTGATACCATACTCATGGTAGTGACTTCCCAATGACCATAGACAAGAATTTGGTTATAGAATGACTTACTTAAATAAGACACAATAGGGATTATTTAATACAATGACTCCCATTATTTATTAAAAATGGAACTAGATCAATTTCAATGCCAAGCTTTAGACAAAGAATTGATAACATATAGCAATTTGATTTTGGTTTGCAGACATAGTAAATAAACAACAAATTTATTTTAGTTTGCAGACATAATAACTAAACAATGAATCAAACCTTTAACTTAGGCTAGGATCTAATCACCAATCAATGTCAAGAGGTCATTACACAACTAGAATATGAAATACATAGTTATTCCAATTAATTACAGTAGGCTACATATTAAAACAAAGTGACTTGGTGATAGGTTTGGATTAACATAATTATAAGCATTAAGTTAAGTAATTTCAGTGACCCAGTAATAACCTTGAACTACATGCTAAATTCTAGTTATTTATACTAGTTTGGAACACACAGAGCTAAGTAGTGATTATCACTTATATAGAGCTAAGTAGTGATTTATACTAGTGTGGCATGCCTTGCTTCTTTATTATGTGCAGTAAGAAGTGATTCTACCTAGTAACTCTAGATATAAGAATGCTCAATGTTAACAAAATTCTACTATCCCATAATAACATATATCTCAAGTTTAGTCATAAATATAACCAATATCAAATGTATCCACTATATATATCTATGAATAGTCAAATAGTTTGCCTAGTGAAGAATCAAGATGCAACAACTAGCTTAGTGGCCTTGATCTCAACATCATACTCCATAACCTTAGTTATCCATCTAGTTCTTTTCTCATTCAAGTCCTTATTCAAGAGGAAATCTCTTATGCTTGGATGGGTGACCATGACATGTGTTTTATTGTTGGACACCATATTCCTAGTTTTTTTAAGGTTTTTTATAACCACCAATACGTGTTTCTCAACATATGTATACCTATCTTCATAGCCTTCTAAACCTTGACTAAAAAAGGATATAGGTTGTTCAAGTCCATTATTATATCACATTAACATAGAATACATGGTGTCAATGTTGTAAAAATCATACAATAAAAAGTCCTTAGAGAAATCAGGATTGATTAGTGTGGGTGCTTGAGCAATAACTTATTTGATGGCTTCAAAACTAACCTTCCCTTCCTTGGTCCAAATAAATGATTGATGATTTTTTAACATAACTATTATATGCCTCACAAGAGTGGAAAATAAATGTATGATTATCCTAATGAAATTGATCTTCCCAAGAAAACTTTGCAAAGCTTTCTTATGTTTGGGTAATGACAAAGCTAGTATGACGCTCGCCCTATCAGGGTCTATAGCAAGCCCATCTCTAGAAACAATATGGAAAATTAGTTTACCTACATGAAAAAAAACACACTTATTTGGATTTATATAAACCCCATATTTACTACACCTTTCAAAGATTAGCTTTAGATAATTCAAGTGGTCACTAGCATCTTTAGAGAAAATGGTTATGTCATCAAGTTATATTAGTGACGTGTCATTGATCAAACCTTAGAAATAAATATCCATGGATCTTTAGAATGTGTCACATATATTGGATAGACCAAATGGAATTATATTTTAGGAATGTGTTCCCCATTTAGTAGTGAAGGTTGTCTTATATCAATCTTCCTCTTTTACTAACACTTGGTTGTAACCTGAGTAGCCATCCAAAAGTGAGAAACGTTGAGAATCTGACACTAATTGAAGGATTTGATGCATTGAAGGTAGATGATAGTGATCCTTTAATGAAACCCTATTCAATTCTCTAAAATCCACACATAACCTAATCTCACCACTCTTCTTTCTCACATGAACTAAGTTAGCAAATCATGAAGAGTGGTTGCTAGGAGAGATAGTTCTTAACTCTATCAACTTGATGAGTTATTTTCTCATTGCTACCTGCACTTTAGGATTTATAGGCCTTTCCCTTTACCTTAAATGCTTAGAATTTAGATTAATTTATATAATTTTTTAATATAATGAGGGATCAAACCCATTGAGGTCACTATAATCCTAAGCAAAGACATCAAAAAATTCTCTACATAACTCAATAAATGTATCCTTCTCAGTTGGAGTGCATACCTTTCCAAGATTTAGGAGTTTATCTTTGAATATATCCACTTTATCATGATGTTCCTCTTTTTCATACATGCTTACTTTATTTCTCCTCATTTGATCACTTTCATTGAATATATTCTCAAGATTAACCAACCCTTTAGGAAGATTATTAGACCTTAATTAAACAATTTGGTCCCCATATTGGTGATGAACTTGGCCTATTTTTTTAAAGAAAACTTATCCTCTTATTAGATAAAACATGTTATATTTTATCAATTTCAAACACTTTCCAATTGGCATCATTATCTGGTATTGAAGGCCTTACAACTATCATGGTGTGTGGCTAAGTTTTTGGATTCTTGACATCATTAGGGATGCCAAATTGGGATCCAACTAATGCCAACCTATCAACATATTATTTCTCTTCCATTGAGACTAATTAGATGTTAAAATCCTCAAAATATTTAATAAGGTCTGACACTCCATGATTTTAGTACTTCAATAATGTGTTCTTGGCTGCACTCTTACCTCTTACTTGATGGACAACTAGTATACTATCTCCAATAGCTTGTACTTGATTTACTCCTTTATTACTTACCCATTGAAGACCATATGTAAGAGCTTCATATTCAGTTTTATTTTAAGAAAAAATAAACTAAAATATAATGGTAGAATTGTACCTTTAATTTTATGGATAAAGAAGTATAATACCAACCCCTACTCCATTCTTGCTTCTTGAGCCATCAAAAAATAATTTCCATAAACCATTACTATCATAATTAGGCTTATAAAGATAGGGTATGGATGTACCTTCTTTATTTAAATAATAGACACCAAGACCAACCTCGTCAACACCTCTATATGGGTCGAAATCATGATTTTCTACCCCCATTCACCGAGGAAGAGATCTGAAATGTCTTCAAGAGGAACAATTGGCTCTTGGTCACCAGGGTGATCCTATTCATCAATGATAATAAAATTGACATTAGTAACATTTGTTTTGTATGGCTCAATGTGAAACCTTGAGATAGGTTCCAATTTTATGGTAACTTTAGTGCCATATCTTGTCCTAATATCCATATAAGACCAACCTAATGACAAGTAACCACCAATATTTATAATGAAGTCCCAAGACAATAAATTAGAAAATTATGGTTTTAATTCAACAACACCCACATATTGATTAATGGAGAAATTAATATGAGAATGAAGATTTAAATTCAAACCCTTGATAACACCAACTATCTTAGTGGAAGAACCATCTAGTTGTAGCACACCTTTAGTATTAGACTCATATTTGAGGCTTCTCTTATCCATTATTTGCTTTGGCATTACTAATATGTTGGCACCACTATCTATCATAAAAATTTTTACCAAATAATCACTAATGATCATTGAAACATAAAAGGGAGGAAACTTGATCACCTTACCTTATTATGACTCACTAGGCTTAGATGTATTTATGAACATAAAAATATCCTTTTTTGTTGCTCCTGATGATAAATTTAGCTTAGATAGATCCTATTTCACCATATCCATTTACTCAAGAATAGACAAGGTGTCCCACATAGGCATACTTACATGAAGATTTTTCATTTGATCTACTATATTGGGAGAAGAAGAACCAATCTTTGGTTGTCCTATAAGAGCTATGACATCACTTTGGGCCTACTTGTTTTGATGTATAAAATTAATTTTCTCATTCTACTTTCTTAGATATTCTTGAGCCTTAGAAGTTACATTAGGCTCACTTATCCCTTGAGCCATAGAGGTAATTGCAGTTAGACCCTTTCCACTCTCTTGTGATTATTCAACAGCCCTTGTTTAGACCTAGTATTGGCTAAAATAGAACCATTAGCACCTTATTTTTGTCACCCACTATATTTACTACACAATAGTCATCTTCTTGAAAATTTACAACTGTAGCACTTAATTAACCTTGCTATCATCCAAAACCTGATTTGAAGCTTCAGCTTGTATTATAGAAGGTATTGTTCTCTCTTATTCCACATAAGCTTGATTAAACACTCCATGTTGATTGATAGATTGATCATGAGATTGATTACATTGAGAGGGACATTCTTGATATTTATTTATACTATTTTGTTTGGGTACCAAATCTCCTTAAGTAGAGGCAACTTTTGGTTTATAACTGGTGTATGGTCTAACATTAATGATATGGCCTTGTCCTTAAGCATTTTGTTGGAAGGGTGGCCTATTTGATTGATAGGATTGATGAGATTAGTGTGGATATTAATAAGGCATATGAAACTAAATTTTTTATCTCTCCATTGCCATGACTTTATTTACAAGAGTCTTAAGTATCCCATCCACATCATTTGGCTTGCTTGCTTGATTAGGAACAACCAACTAATGACTAATTATGGTAGGAATTGGAGAAAGAGTTGGAGTAAGAGGCTAAAATTAAGGGGAAATGGCATAAGGGGCCTTGGAAAAAGTTTTATAGATTGGATTAGATTTTTATTATCTCTAATATAAATTTCATATGCATCTAGTAAGGTATGTCCACCCATAGATTCAATCATAACAACTATATCACTATTCAAAACCTTAAGGTAATATAGGAATGCATATTTTGGAATGGGGCTTACAATAATTATTATCCTATCCCATGTCTTTTAGAACCTAGTATTTAAATTTTTCATGAATTCTTAAGGGGATATTTTTATGGTGGTCAATTACTTGACCTAGCATAAATGATCACTTTTATCTTCAAATCTCTTACTCAATTGGTCTCCCAAGTCATCCCATGAGTCAATGGAATTAGAGCCTAAGGTTATATACCAATATAAAACCTTGCCTTTAAAATTGATTGCCAATAAAATAATGGACAAATTTTATTATTTTATGTTATGGATGTTGTAAAATTTTGCCATGTCCCTAATATGCTCAATGAGAGTAAGAGTAGTTTCTTCACTAAAATAAGGGGACACTCTTGAGGGCAACTACTGGTATGTCATCATATTATGTAAGGTTTAAGGGATAAACACCATTGAAAGAAACAAAGGGCAGATTTATATCCATGATATCAACTTTAGGAAGACTTAGATAGAATGGAATATAAAGCTTTGCTCTAGGTGACTTGGTATAAGGGAGAGTATGAGGAAACCTCTTTATTTTAACTGCATATAAAGGTAATTCAACAAATTAAAAATGGGTAAATTTAAATTTTGATCTTGTATTCACCTTTGGCATGAAAATTGGCTCACTAGTAAGCAACCAAGAGTTTATAACTTTCTGGAGTCACCAGATGCTGTATGAAAGAGGTTGTTATAGCTGTAATTTTGCTAAGACCAATATCAATATTGGATAACCTCTTTTTAATTATGTCCCATTGGGCATGCCAAAACTATTATATCTCAAATTATCACCCTTAAGAGGTGTATTCAAGCCCTCTTAATTGAGATATGCAATGGGATTTATCCTAGGTTATGGGTGGCCTCTAAGTGGACCAAACCTCTAGATTTTGGGCTAGCTCCCAAGTATAACACCTACACTAACAACTATAATACTTGATTGACTTATAAAAGAGAGAGATGAAAGCTAAAAATAAAAAATAAACTTTTAGGTGATGCACCAAACATAAGGTTCTCATCTTTATAATAATGCACTATGAAATACTAAGTTACAATCTTATTATATCATTTCAAAACAGTCCCTATCACACTAGTGCTTTAATATGAAGGTTACAAGAGCTTAAGTTGATCAGCCAAGAGGTAATAAAAAAAACACTAATGACTTATCAGTTATCTAACTAAACAAACCATGTATAAAATTTCCTATGACTTGTGAAAGAAGATAAGCTTACATAGAGGTATGAATAAGGACAAATGCAAGGAAGCACACTTAATATCACTAAGAATTCATCAAAACAACCCATTTAATATCATTTTATTTAAGATGAAGATAGAATATCCATCTTTAATTCATTCCAATAGACAAATACAAAACTTAATTTTGAAAGGACTTCACCATAAACAATGTGAGGATGCATTCTTAGCCATTCAAGGCTTGTTTTATAGAAAAAGAGAGAGAGGAAGAGAGAAAGAAATTGATGTAGGGAGTCCATCATTGCAATTTTTCATTATAAAAGTTACAAGAAAGAATAAAATGGACACCAATCTATGGAGGATGTGTTGTTAACTTGTATCTTCAACTCTCATGACTAAGTGCTTATGAGATTCCTTGTACATATAGGTGTAAGAGGTTACTTGGGTAATTTTATATTATTGAATATAACTTTTTCCTTTTGAGACTAAACCTTTACACCTAAAATGATAGTTAAAAAATGTTTAACTAACATTTGGAATTATTGAGGACTTTCTATGACATTTTTCTACAAATTTTGTAACATCCCCTTTTCTCTTCAAAAGTACGCAATCTTCACTAGCTCTC
Source organism: Torreya grandis (assembly GCA_037957365.1). Classification (NCBI taxonomy): domain Eukaryota; kingdom Viridiplantae; phylum Streptophyta; class Pinopsida; order Cupressales; family Taxaceae; genus Torreya; species Torreya grandis. The sequence continues at coordinate 881,741 of JARHVA010003415.1, read as the reverse complement.
TTTGGATCAAATGCCTCAAATATTGGTTCTAGCTTCATAAATTCAATACTTCTCCATTAATCACCTCTCCCTACCTTAATAAAATTGTATCAACCCATTTTAGTGTCTTATACACTTTATATCTCTCCATTCCACACTTAAGGCTCTTGCTTGCTTTCATTTCTTTGTAGCCCTCAAAACATGAAAATATCCTTGTATAGAACATTTTGTAGATGACCCTATCAAAAAAATCATATATTTGAGTACACATTATTCTATTCCTACTTTTTACAAAGTTTCATGACCATAAACTAGGTGAAAGTGTACTTACTCCACCTATTTATTTTCTTAGTTAGCCCTCAATTACGTCACTAGGCCTAAAAAAATGAGATTTGGATCCATACATATCTCACATGTGTGAAACCTAAAAAAAATGTTTGATTCAATTTTATTATCTCTTAATTATTATCCATGTCAAATTTGAGGGTTTAGAACCTTGTACGAATGGGTGAACCAATAAATGGTCAAAACCCTAGCTTAGGTGTATACTCAAGCCCAATAGGTAACTAGAGTGATTTCTCAATAAATTAATAGGTTAAAATTATTAATTATGGTTTTTAGTGCCTATACCATAATTTTAAATATAAATATATTAGAGGATATCTCTCTAAGAGTGATCCATAAGTCTACAACTAAGCTTTTTAAATAACAAAGTAGTGTAATCACTCTTTTAAGCCCAAATTACTGACTTGAATAGTTAATAAATCACTTTAAGAGACATGTAAATGTATATATAGGTTTTATTACCTCTATCTAGGATTACTTAGCCTATGTGCTTGATTTTAAGGCTTACCACCACATTGCACACTCATAAATAGGTTTGCAATTGAGTGTTTTAGGCTTATTCTATACACTGTACCTTTCATAGTGCCACCAAGTGTGTTATTTAGGTACCCATGGGAGATATTAGGATTATTTTTACCATTTATAAGCCAAATTAGTCTACCTAAGGCATTTAACTCAGCTTCTCTCATCAGGTCTTGTAGGGAGGTTTAGTAAGGGTGGTAGGTGTTTACCATCTTAATGATGGTTCATAAAGCACAGGGACTTAATCCAAGAAAAATTATAGAATATGGAAGTATGGATAAATCCCTAACATAACCTATGATCTTTATCTCCCATTAAAATACTTTTTATATGTTTGAACAAAATAAAATGTTCCTTGGGATCCTTCATAAGACAAAAACATGGTTTAGAGAGACCTCCAGTCTTAAGGATTATTCATACAGATATGAGGCTTGATAAAATAACCAATTCCATAGGTTTAGATTATGAGTCACACTTAATAATCTCCAAAATTAATTTTCCATCATGCACTTCTTAATATAAGTTTTGATCTTCACAAAGTGACCTCTCGGGCTAGTTGACTATGTGAGGACTGAGAGCATGGTTTTATGCACAAAACCCCTCAAAATATAAGATTTTTACTTTAACCATATATATTAACATTAAAATATTCTTACCCATTTTTTTATATTCTTTCCTTTTCATTTTGAAGTTTTATTATGTTTAAGGAATGGCCTTTTTGACTGTAGCAGACCTATTGAGGATTTTAAGCCTATATGTTTCTTTTATCCCTAATTGAATTTATTTGAGGTTAAAATCCTCTTTAACAAGTTAAAATTACTGAATATTATTATATTTGTGATATAATACATCTCTCTAAAATATATAGATACATCTCAATATCAAACATATGCATATTTTCAACTTGCCAAACACAAACTTGTAGGTAACAATTTGGGTTCATGGTTGCAAATATGATGATATACCATCTATTTATTGGATTTGACTTATTTATGGTATTAATAAGGATATAAAACCTTATTATATTTCATCCAAAATCTTTAAATTCATTAATCCTCACTTCTTATACTTAATTGCTCTCCTTTTCCATTTTTTGCCTTGGCAGGCCTATAGGTGGTGATTTAGGTTTCTAGGCCTAACTCCACTTTTTGCCCTTTCCTCCTTCAGTAATTTTGACATTTAATATAAATATTATTATTTATATTTTAAAATTTAACCTTTTAAACTATCCAAATTCATGGTGCATTCAAGTAACTACTAACATACTTTCTTCAACTTGTCAAAACTTGACTATATGTGTTTATGGGCAATGTGACTCTAGATTTGCATGTCCACCTCTTTCGTTAGAACTTTTGATGATATTTGGTGATATTATCATGATATTAATGCTTATATTCACCCTATGAGACTCTATTTATTTCTTTAAAACAACACACAGTTTGATTTTTTCTCCATTTTACATACACAGGCCTGTAGCTATTCATCTAGGCCTATTGACTATCACTTAGAGACACCAAACCTCCATTATGATACATTTTCCTCCCCCTTTAGTAAGTTTTACCAATGTAAGGATATTATAATAATGTAAATTTTTTTGTATATATTCTTTAATAGCCTAATATTTTTAAGTCTTATCGAATATCCATTTATAACTCTATCTCTTCATGAGGGTTTACACAATCCTACCCCAATATATTATACATTTGAGCTATGAGGTGGAGAGGAGTTTGATTTGAATTTTTTTGTAAGATAATTTTAAATACCTTAATTAAGTTTTTAGAGGATGTATTTGAGGTTTCAAATATAAATTTTTGATGCTAATGGTGACCTACAGGTCTGTAGACCTATAGGCTCATAACATACTCATGGAGAGGCTCTTAAGGAGGCATTGTAACCTCAAATATTTAAGATTATAAATAATTGATGATTTATAAAAGAATGAGAGAAATTCAAAACCTTAAACACACTATTTTTAGGTTTATTTCATTCACTTTATGCATAAGACAAGACACCACATTCCCTACACACAAGATTGTTATGTACAAACTGCCAAAACAAAGACATTAGACCCTACACCAAACCTAATAATGAATAAAAATGGAGGAAAATGATATTTAAGGGTTATAATAATGTTTAATAGACCATAATTTATCATACTCATCCATTTGTTTGACTTTAAAACTCTATACTTGAGGAAAATTGACCCAGGTAGGGATCTGAAGTTCATTTTCTACCCCTTAACTTCTTAATGATTGTTCGTAAAGTTAAGGAGATTAACTAGGAAATAATTGCCACAAAGTGGAATGGAATTAGGGTACCCTCTTATGGCTAATATCTAATTTTATAACTTTCTCTCTCCTACTTATACTAAATGAAAATTGAATTTATTTCTCAAGATACCAAGGAGAGTGATGGGAGAGATGAATAGGTTTTTACCTTGTTTAAGTTTAAAACCTCCTCAAATACATGGATTTGAAATTGTACAGTATGGATAGATCTATGGGAATACCTATAAGTGTTCTTATCTTTGTAACCTATACAAAATTCTTGAAAACTATTCTTTTTTACTTGAGAACTATCATATTCTACATAGAAATTGACTAAATTGAATCAACAAGTGTTATCTAAGCTCCCTGAAACCTATACAAACATGGGATGATGTGTCAACCATTCCCTTCTACAAACATGCCACCTTCTTACCATATTCCCTTCTTGAACATTACAAATGATCAAATAAGCATTTCAAAGTGAGTTACAACATTAGAGATGAGTATTTAATTTCATTTAATGTACTTGTATAGACCCTTGGGCACATTAAATTACTTTGACTTGAAATTTAATACATGACAAAGACTTTTGAACCTCTTGAAACTCTTTGAACCCATTGATCAAGACACACTTTTATTAGATAAGCATGATATTAAAAACACATTTACTTTAAACTTGTCAAAAGTACCTTAAACAATTATAACCATGCCTTATGAAGGATTTTCAAGCTTGAAAACCAATATGAAGGCTTGACAAGACAAGTTTTTTGTTAAACTAGTCTATGGTAGACAAAATTTTGCTAACACATACTATGTAACATGTACCTTGAAAGCTCCAATAATTGACAAAATATTATATAACACCTAATGAGGTTTTGTGTACTCATGCATCTCTTAAATCCATGATTCCTAGTAAAGATAATATGAATAGTCATTTGTATAACTTTATCACTAAAAAGGATACATGTTTTGATCCTAATATTAGCACATCTGATGATTTTCACTCAAATAAAGTGAGATGTCTACCACTCATTATGGATTACCTAAATTTATGTTGTGTTATGGATCTTATTTCTAAAATACAATGTATTTCAAATACTATACATTTAAAATATGTTCTAGAATTTTTTTTTGGACCCCTTTAATGGGAAATTATTTTTGGTTGACTTTGCCCATGGTTTTGGTACCCATTATTTTATAATAACACTTTATTGATGTATTATGTATATATGGATATTTCATAGGTAATACATCATGAGAAAAAAAGTTTGAAAAGGAAGAAAAGAGTGTGTTAATTTAGGTGTGAACTCAGGAGAGTTTGTAGAGTACAACTCCAAACAATATTTGTAATTATGAGAAGACTGATCTGAGAGTATATTCTAATCTCATAGCTTGTAATAAAATCTGAGCAAGTGTTTCTTGGTGGATGTATCCCACATTGGGTGAGCCACATTAAATATGGTCTTCTTGTTGTGTATTTTATTTTTGTACTTTATGCATCCCTAATCATGCCTATTATTGCAATTCTATGAAATTATTTTGCATCGATTTCTAATTTAATCCTAACAACTAGTATTAGAGGTTCAGGTTGTATTTTTTGAAGTGTTGAATCATAGAAAGGGATATAGTTCAAGTGGGAGTTATGGCTAATGATCACAGATCAAAGGCTAAAAAGTTTAATGGATAGAACTTTCATCTATGGAAGAAGCAGATGGAGGATTACCTCTATAATAAGGACCTTCATGCTCTGCTTGGAGGAAAAATAAATCAACTAATGAGTATGACATATGAGGCTTAGGAGCTACTTTACAAGAAAGCACTTGGGGCCATTAGGTTATGCCTTGCATCTTTGACCGTGTTTAATAAATCACAAGAGAAGACCATAAAAGGTCTCATGAATGCATTAGGGAAGTTATATGAGAAACCCTCTACTTCTAATAAAATATTTTTAATGAAAAAGTTATTTAATTTGAAGATATTTGAAAATGGTTCAATTGTTGATCATTTGAATGAATTTAATACGGTTGTGAGTATGTTAAATTATGTAAAAATTGATTTTGAGGATGAAGTTAGGGCTTTATTTATTTTGTGTTCCTTACCAAAGAGTTAGAATAGCTTGGTAATGGTTGTGAGTAACTCAGTCTCTAATAATGCCAAGTTAAAGTTTGAGGATGTCATATGTGTAATCCTTAGTGAGGAAATACGATGAAAAATCTCTAGGGAGACTTCTAATTCATGTGATTATTTGGTGGTGGAGAGTAGAGGGAGACAAAATTTTAGAGGAAAAGGAAAGTCAAATGGTCTTGGAAGGTCAAAATCAAGGGCTAGGATGGTATGTTAGCACTATGGAAAGATTGGGCATGTAGAGAAGGATTGTTGATCTCTTCATAATAAGAACAAAAATCAAGAATACACCAAGGAGGTAAATGTGGCAATAGGTAATGTTTGTTAGGATGCATTAATTCTCTCCATTAACAATATTATTGAGTCTTGGGTTTTAAATTCAATGTCTTCTTTTCATGTTACACCATATCGGCATTATTTTATTGATTATGTTCAAGGAGATTTTGGACATGTTTACCTTGGTAATGATGAGCCTTGTAGCATAGTAGGAAAAAGAAGTGTTTAGATCAAGATGTAGAATGGGAACACTTAGATACTAAAGGATGTCAGACATGTGCCTAAGTTGAGATAGAATTTGGCATTTGTAAGGTAACTAAGAAGTGAAGGTTGTAGGGTGACATTTACAATAGATTATTGGAAGGTGACCAAGGGTGATCCTATGGTAGCAAGAGGTAAGATGGTTGGTACCCTATATTTATCAAGTAGTGTTGATTATTGTAATTTAGTTGCTAAGATGTAGATGCAACTTTGTGGCACAATAGGCTTTATCATATGAGCCAAAAGGGTATGCAAATTTTGAAGGATTAGTTGCCCAAATTGAAAGAGTTTGATTTAGATTTTTATGAAGATTGTGTGTACAGAAAATAGAAAAGGATAAAATTTATCAAGGTTGGACCTACAAGGAAGGTTAATAAGTTGTAATTGGTTCATTTAGATGTATAGGAGTTAGCTCAGGTAAATTTTATTGGTGGTTCATCTTATTATGTCACTTTTATTGATGATACAAATAGGAAAGTTTGGGTGTATGCCATTAGGAGAAAATCTGATGTGTTTGATACATTAAAAAATGGAAAGCCTTGGTTGAGAATGAAATAAATCTCAAGTTAAAATGTCTCAGGTTAGATAATGGTGGGGAATATTATAGCAATGAATTTTTTGAATACTATTCATGGAATGTAATTCACAAATAGAGGATGGTTCCAAGAACTCCCTAGCAAAATGGAGTGTCAAAAAGGATGAATAGTACTATCATGTATCATGCTAGGAGCATGAGGTTGCATGCATGATTGCCTCTATAGTTTTGGGCAGAAGCAGTAAACACAATAGTATATCTGATAAATAGAGGTCCTTCACCTAATTTAGATGGAGGCATACCTAAGGAAGCTTGGTCTGCTAATAAGGTTGATTATTCATTTATTAAAATATTTAGCTATGAAACCTTCATTCATATTGATAAGTATGATAGGACCAAGTTAGAGCTAAGTCTAAAAAATGCACCTTTATTGGTTATGGTGATGATGACTTTGGTTTTCAAATTCAGAGTCTTAAGGACAAGAAAATATTTTAGTCTAGGGATGTTGTCTTTAATGAAAAGTTCATGTATAAATAGTAGTTTTAGGATCAAAAAGAAGATTCTAGAAAACAGTATATAGTATTGGAGGACATTGCAGATGATAAAGTGTCCAAGTAACCACTTCATGCACCTACTCCACAAGAACCCCAAACTCTTGTGGTGATAAGGTCTTCTAGGGTAAGAAGGGAACTTGTAAATTTTTACCCATCTCTTAATTATTTATTACTCACTGACAATGGAAAGCTATAGTGCTTTGAAGAAGAAATGTAGGTAGATGTCAGGAAGAAGTGGGAGCAAGATATGGATGAGAAGCATTAGTCTCTCATGGAAATCAAACTTGGAATTTGGTAAATCTACCTAAAGGTAAGAGAGAATTGTAGAACAAATGGGTGTATAGAATTAAAGAGGATGATGGATGCAAGAAAAGGTACAAGGTCTAGTAGGTGGTAAATGGGTTTGTACAGAAGAAGGGAATTGATTTTGATGAGATTTTTTCCCTAGTGGTGAAGATGACTTATATTAGGACTATTCTTAGGATAGTGATAGTAGAAGACTTGCACTTAGAAAATATGGATGTGAAGACTACATTCCTTCATGGTGATTTGGAGGAGGACTTGTATATGGAGTAGCCATAGGGATATGAGGTCATAAGAAAGAAGGACATGGTGTGCAAACTGAAGAAGAGCTTGTATGGCCTAAAACAAGCTCCATGACAGTGGTACAATAAATTTAATAGTTTTATGATGGAGTAGGGATACTCCAGGTGTCATTCAGACCATTACGTATGTATCAAAAAGTTTGATGATGGTGATTATATTCTCCTTTGTCTTTATGTGGATGACATGTTAGTTGTAGGTAAGAATATACAAGAAATAAAGGTACTAGAGGAACAACTTAGTAATTCCTTTGCAATGAAGGATTTGGGAGCAATAAAAAAATCTTTGATATGAGAATAAAATAGGATAAGAAAGAATGAAAGCTAAATTTATCCCAAGAAGAGTACATTAAAAAGATATTAGTAAGTTTTAGTATGTAGGATGCTAAATAGGTTGGGACTCCTTTAGTGGGTCATTTCAAGTTATCAAAAGAGCAATGTCCCAAGATAGAGGAAGAGATAATGTATATGTCACATTCACCTTATCCATCATTTGTTGGTAGCTTTATGTATGCCATAGTGTGTACTAGGCTAGATATTGCCCATGTAATGGGAGCAACAAGTAGGTATATGAATGATCTAGGTAGAGAACACTAGAAGGTAGTAAAGTGGATCCTTTAGTATTTAAGAGGGACCATGGTGATAATTTTAAGCTATGGTGGATTGGAAACCAATTTTCATGGTTATGTAGATTCAGACATGGATGGAGATTTAGATAGCAGGAAGAGTACAATAGGATATGCATTTATTATAGGTGACATAGTGATGATCTGGATTTCATAACTACATAAACTTATGGCTTTGTCAATCATAGAGGCTGGGTATATTACTACCATAAGGGCAAGAAAATAAATTATTTGGTTACAATAGTTGTTTAAAGAGTTAGGGCATAAGCAAAAAGAAGAGAAGCTATAAAGTGATAGTCAGAGTGTTATACATCTAGCAAAGAAGTTTGCTTTACACTCTAGGACAAAGCATGTACAATTGAGGTACCATTTCATCAAGATAGCTTTGGAAGAAGAGAATTTGAAGTTGGATAAGATTCATACCAGTCAGAATCCTAAAGACATGATGACCAAGGTGGTCATAAGGGAGAAATTGAAGCTATTTTCAGTTTGAATTGGCCTTCACAATTGAAAGTGAAGGGTTGAGAAGTCTTCTTAGATAAAATCAGTCTCCAAGTGGGAGATTGTTGTGTTATGGAGCCTATTTCTAAATTATAATTTATTTCAAACAAGTTACATTTAAAATATACTATATATTCTTTATGTACAATTTTCTAGACCCCTTTAATGGGAAACCATTTTGGGTTGACTTTGCCTATGGTTTTGGTACCCATTATTTTGTAATACTAATTTGTTTATGTATTATGTATAGATGGATATTTTTTAGGTAATACATCATGAGAATAAGGGTTTGAGAAGGAAGACCAAAGTGGTTGAATTCAGGTGTAAATTTAGGAGGGTTTGTAGAGCATAACTCTAAATAATATTTGTGCATTGTAATTGTGAGAAGACTGATCTGAGAGTGGATTGTACTCTTGTGGCTTGTAATAAAATCTAAGTAAGTGTTTCTTGGTAGATGTAGCCCACATTGGGTGAGTAACATTAAATCTAGTCTTCTTGTTTTGCATTTTATTTTTGTTCTTTGTGCATCCCTAATCATATCTATTATTACGATTCTATGAAATTGTTCCACATCAATTTCTAATATATTCCTAACAATTCTTATCTTGATATAATCATTAGATAGCTTTTGAATTGATCAAAAATATTCAAATAATAAATTTAGAAACTAAACATCTAATTGTACAGAGTTTCTTATTTATTTCCCCTTTTTCTTTAATTCATTTATTTTTGTGATTATTTGATCATTTATTTTATGCCCTTAGATTTTATTAAATTATTGGCCTCTTAGACATTCTATTTTATCCTTCTAGATATGGACAGTCTCAAAACAATGTTCAATATTTCTAATAGTGACTTTTTTCCATCTAAGTGCATAGTTTTTGTCTAAAATTATATCAGTTTGCTTACAAGATAGAATCACCTAAAACATGATAGAATTATTGATTGTTACTATCCTAGTGGTTGATCTTATCCTTTGTCTCTTTTTACCCAAAATTTACACATCAATAAAATGAATCCTTAATTATTTCAAATTTTAGATAACTTACTCAAGCTTAGTATTTAATTCAATTTTTTCATGCAAATTCTCTCTTTTCAGGCTCTATTGTTCATACATGTGACATATTTCAACAAGTGTACATTTTACAAAATGAGAATGTGCAATCACTTACTTTCATACATTTTTTAATCTCCTACAAATTTTTAATCATTCCAATTCACATTCCATAAGGGCAAGTTCATTATATTTAGCCACTTAGATATTTACTAGTGCATCTCTTTCATTGACACTCATTGTAAATTGTCCAGATTTATCTCATTTATTCTTTTTTTGACACCTTATATTTAATTTCAATAACATTTGTTTCTAATTTTACATATTAATAAATTAAAAAATAATCATATATTCTAAAAAATGTAAAAAACATTCAAATATTATCAAAAAATCCAAAATCAGGACCTGAACATGATTAGCATTCTACTTTACATCTTTACAATATGTTATTTATCTCATGATTAGTATATAACATAGTATTTATATATCACACATGTCTTTCATGGGTGTCTATGAGGTGTTGTGTATGACATAAAAACTTTTTCACATATTAAGATGTTGAACTCTCTTCTATCCATTGACCTTTCCAAGTTGGGGGCATCTTATTTGTAGGTGAGATTATGAAGTTGTTATCATTATATAACCCCTATATTTTTGAGCTTTCATGTTATCTACACATCTTGATAACATTTATATCTTACATGGTGTACATGAATATTCTATTTTCTAGGATATGATCACATGGCATATGCATAGCTTAGATTATTATTGCTAATTCTATGTTCCATTCATGTTGCTTATTTGTACATAGTATATTACAACTTGGCTTATATATTATGTTGGAACTTGTCCCTTGTGTGAAAATACCTAATTGATGCATCTCTATGAGATCTTGTGTGTTGTGTGTAACATTTAAAGATGTCCTTATTTTTTCCCTTGGCCCTATGTGTGTGCAACATTTTAACATGTCCTTGCTTTGGCCCTTATCCCTATGTTTGTGAAACATTTGAACATGTCCTAGTTTTGTCCCTTGGCCTTGTGTGTGTGTGTGTGTGTGTGTGTGTGTGTAAAATTTAAAAATGTAATTCCTTTGGCCCTTGGCCTTGTGTGTGTGCAACATTTTAATATGTCCTTATTTTATCCCTTGGCCCTATGTGTGTGAAAAATTTAAACATGTCCCTCATTTGATACATTCCTCATGTCTATGCATGTTCTTTAGGAAATTTTAACCTAAATTTTCTTTGGCCCTTAGCCCATAAATGTTTATTTTATATCATTTATGCTTGTTGTGTGTGTGTTTTCTAATCTTGATGAATTTGATAAGTGTCATAATCCATATCATGCACTTCTAAAATACTAACATACTAATTCCACGAGCTTAAATGATACATTATATAAACCTTGCCTCTTAAATTTCTATGAAAAATTCAAAACTTACTATGCTAACACACTTTTTCCATATACACTAACTTTTGATGGTAACATCTTTATTATGCATGTTTAAAGTTAACTGTTCTTTTGAGATGAGTGACATTTCAGGAGAAAATTATTTCACCTCAAAAGAGGATAATTTCAATGGGTTTCTCATGCATGAGATAAGCCATAAAAATTTAGTTATTGACATAATCATAGTTACAAAATGTGTCAAATTTTAGTTATTGTCACATATTATGGGGGAATATGCCATTACACATGTACTTATGTTTCAGTTTCAAAGAGTGAATGTACACAGTTTTAAAGTTTCAAGCATAAGCTATAATGAGTATTCACATAAAGTTTCAATTACAATGGAGCCATAATATAATTTTATGTTATGATTTTCTAGATGTGAACATGATAGGATCATGGTTGTATTCCATTCTCTTGTGATCATGCTTTCAAAAATAAAACCAAAATAGAATGTACCAAAACTTTGAATCTATAATCCATATATAATCATTGATTTAGTTTAGTTTCATAATGCATGACTTGGAGTTCATTGATAACTCCAACATGATGTGTACACATCTATTGCAAATTCAAACTCATTTCACATCTTGGGGTTACAAATATTAACAAAAATAAATTGAGGTTTAGTGATCCTCAATGGGTGTTATTTTCATTTCAAAATATTGGGGTTTGATCACCCCAAAATTTATCAAATGGTTTAGCTAAGGAACCATCTTCTCCCAATGCTTCATGTGAGTCACCAATTCTCAAATGCTTCAAGGAAGTATCATCACCAAACAAAGTCACAAAAATTAACATCGATGTCATATATACATATGTATGTATTCCATATTCTCATTTTAATTTTCAAATTACAAATAAAATAAATTTTCAATTTAGCAAAGTTTTTTTTAATTTAAAAATTGTCAAAGTTCAAGTAAAGTTTCAAGTTTTGAAATTTGAATTTTCAAAGGAATGAAATAAATACTTCATGGTTGTTGCAAGGTTTTATAAATTGCATGGTGCTTTGCATGACTGAATTAAGCAGCTCAAAAAAAAAGTGTGTCTCACACGCTAAGGTATATATTTAGTAATGTCATTTATATAATGGGGGATGGGTGGGGAATGTAGTAACTTAAATTTGGTCATGAATACTTGATCATGCCTATTTTACTCCTTTTATCCTTTATTAACTTGGCATTTTGTTAGCACCTATTTTATTGATTTGACCTATGTTAAGCCTAAAAGAGGACCTTATATATCTCTATATGTCATCCATTTCACACATAAATGTTATGATTGACAAAAACCCCTCTAAGCATATGTATGCCTTAGTCCAAACCTAGATCCCAACACATTTACTCAGGGGACATGAACTACATATAGGGACAACAATGACGATCAATCCTTTACTTATCCATTGATTATATCTATGTCCCACCAATGATCATATTTTCAAATTAAACCCTCCCTAAGGTCATCCTCCCTATTTTTAGGCTTACTAGCATGTTTTCATCTTGATGAGATTGCTACAAATACACATTCTAATAACTTATTACACAACTAGAAATTTTAATTTATAAGTCTTATTGACACAATTACACAATGAGTAAAATTTCCCTATTCTTCCCAAATTAGGTTCCAAGTACTTCAAGTAGTCCTCAACTAAGTCTTAAGTTAGTTTCATACATCCCTATCTCTACATGACTAAGTATTCAAACTAATTATAGATGCATTCATATATTTAAAGGATCACAATTGCATAAAACACATAGGTGGGATAACTATGTGGAGGCTTGATCCCTCTTTGGAGTATTGTTATGTAGGAAATTCTCAACACATTGGAATGTTTAGGTCTAACATAACTCCAATCATTAACCCATTATTACTCTTTCAGATCTATTATCTTCATGTGGAATAATGCTAGGGTTTTCATCTTCAAGAAGTCACATGCATGTCTTTACACACTTTTTGAGGATAAAATCAACACAATAAGACCTATATTTCATTATTACACCTGACTATCACAAAATTTATAGTTTTATGTAAAAAGATAAGATCAAAAAATGTTTATAATAGTAACAATTTATCTTATCCTAAACTGGGTGTTCATGTCCTTGAGGGAACTTAGGCTCAACTTCTATAATATTTATAGGTTTCTTCCATTCTATCTATTCTTGCATTTTATTTTCCTATTAAATCACCCCATGATTCAAAAATATAAGTTTATATAATTTGTTTTGTCTATTTCAGTTATTTATCTTCAATTTTATATAAAAACTATATTTATAACACCCTACATTATTCTATTCCATTTATATAATTAAATATTAATCACCACACTAATTCAGTTTTAGATAAAACATTTTTGAATATTCCAAATGTCACTTTACTAATCAATGCACATGATCAACATAATGATATCCATCTTTTTCATTTAAGCTTGTAATTTTAAAATGTTGGCGCTATGTATCTAGGGACATGATACATTAATTTATATGGGTTGATGGATGCTGACATGTGGCACATATCCCCCTTAGTTAGTTAAATGGGTCTAATATATTAGGATAATGGAGCACAAATATTTATCCTATATTTTTTTCATACAAAGAAAAACCAAGCACATACTATAGTGACTCAAGATAATTTTTTGTCATTAAACGAGCTTAGAGATGATACTTTTCACCCATGGATATGTCACCTTATCCTTTTAGATTTTCTCAATATCTCATAGATATCACTTTCATGCCTAGGATGGTGAGTTTTAAACACTAAAATTTTGTGTATAGATAAGTGGAAGAAGCCTAAGAGATCACATATGTGCAAGATGCTTGACAATATTATGTGGATCAAATGACAAAATGGATTCCATTTAGAATTTGGTATTACACAATAATCTTGTGAACACTGAGGTATTCCCCTAAATTATTTGATGTATAACCTATTAATGAATTCATAGTGCCAACATGACTTAATCTTGTCCCCCCATGTAAATTATATAATATCCCTCAAATCTTGCCTTAATTTCTAGTTAAATATCATGACATTATTTTATGTATGCCTTTTCCAATCATTCACTTTGCACATGAAAACATGCCTAGAAGAAAGGTTGAGTGATGTGATTATGATATTTGTAGCAATAGATAATTTAAAAGGAAGATATTGACCTATTTTGGAGAAACTAATAAAACTATATTATTCACTTATAATAACATAATCATCACCCTTATGGAGTTACAAGCACACATAAATAAGTTCAAGACAATGTTCAAACACAAAATAGCTAAGGACAATAAGGAGGGAGACAATTAATTTTTTTCCTAATCATACATGTCACGTAGACAATCAAAAAGGTTAATGAGGTCAAAGACAACTTGAATACCCCTTTATAAAATCACACTGCACTCATGGCATAAGGGGATATTTTATTCAAGACAATTTTCATTGATACAATTACAATTGATCAAGACTCAAAATTAATTTCCCATGCTCGCTAAGTAGAGGATGGCCAAAAAATGTTAGCTATTTCTAGGTCATTGTGACTTGGGAGAGTGGGGACTGATCCCAAAATCCTCCTACCAAAATTTATTTTTGCATCTTTTCTATTGTGCTTAATGTCTTAGTTGGGTAGTGGTTCTAATTTTTGTTATGGGATGGTATTTTTTGGATGTGTGTAAGCTTTTACCTTTTGTGATGGGATTGTTATCCATCCATTATATGTACTATGTGTGTAAACTCTTTTGAGGAGTAATTTTTAATTGAAACATCAACATCTTTGCAATATTTTAGATGTTTACGAGTTTTGTTAATTTTATGCTTTCTCAACTTTTAGTATCTTTGTTGTGGATGTGTTAAACTCATTATGATTATTAAATGGGTTTTAATTACTTTTGAAAATAAATTAAATTTGTGTTGATGAACTAAATTTGTCAATTCTCATAGTTATCCATGTTTTATAATTTATTCTCATAGTTGTTATCTAACTATTCTCTTTGATAATGCATCTTACTTAGGCACTAATATGAGGATGGTATTTATAACTAATCACTCCTTATACTCTCTATCATGTTTTTTTTAGTTTGATTAAATGCTAGGTTGGGTAAACACTAGTGAAAGTGGATTTGAAGGTTAGAAGGTGAATCAAGTCAAATTTTGTTGATTAACTAAATTTGTCAACTCTTATAGTTAGCCCTATTTTAGTATTGATTTGCATGGATCAATGTGTTGTTATCTAACTATTCTTTATGATAATCCATCTTACTTAGGCACTACTATGAGGATGGTATTTTCAAGTAATCATTCCTTATTCTCTCTAACATGTTTTTTTAAGTTTTAATATATGCTAAGCTGGGTAAAAAATGGTGAAATTGGCATTGAAACTTAGAAGATGATCACTACAAGTAAGAAACATCTCTATGGAGTGCTTAATAAATTTCTCCTCATCTCTACAATTTCCATACTTTAATATATTTTTTAAGAGTCATATTTATGTTAGATATATATGCATAAATATGAATAAATCAGTCCAAAATGTATGATTTCTAGTGTGAAATGTAGTAAGTATTTCTCTTAATGTGGTAACACCTTTGCCACTCCACCAAACATGTCTAAGCATACTACACAGGATATTCAAATACTACATATTATACCCTAGAATATCCCCAATGGTTATAAAATGAGAGGGATTTCATTCCATCACTCCTTGTGATGTGTTTAAAATACACATCAATAGTGGGGAAAGTTGGCACTAGAAGGAGGGTAAACTAGATCACTTTAACTAAAACTCAAAAATTTGAGCTCTGATACTTTAAATCTAGATATAATAAGAGTTATTTACAAAATGAGAAATAATTTTGATTTCCCATTGTGTCACACTAGATAAAAATAAAAATTAGTCTCCTTGCTATTACAACATATTGAAATCTGCATGAGACCCAAAATATCTATAATATCTAGTACCCAAACTAATTCACCGACTAGTGTCAATCCCAATCCATTTAGATGAATGTAAGTGTTTACAAGGTCAACCATTAATATCACCAAGGCTATCCATGATTTACCCATAAATCATAAAATATACTTTCCTTGGTTCACACTTAAGGGAGGATACACTACTAAAGAACACATAACATCATTTAAATATACCTTATGACTTCTAAATATTCAACATGAGGATGTAACATGTATAATTTTCAATTTTCCTTGTAAGATGCTACATATGACTAGTTTTTTAATCTCTATGAGACTTAAATCATTGGTTAGACCCAATTTAATGATACATTTTTAGTCCAATTTAAACAAGTTATTGATCCTAGTGTGTTGTAATAACAATTCACTAACATATGCAGAGAACCTAATGAGATGACTAGATATTTTAATGAAATGTACCAAAATACATATATTCATGTCATAACCCTACATAGACCTGACCCCCCATTGGCACTTGAAATATACAAGAATTCCTTAGATCCCTTAATAATGGTGTTCATCTATAGATATCCCCTTGTTAGCATATATTTAAGCCATTAAGTTATATTAGAAATTAAATTCACAAGGTAAAATACTTCTAGCTATTCCAAATGTCAACTAAAACCTCCTAACATTGAATTCTTTTCATCGTGATAATCAAAATGTTATAGTACAAAATATTACCCCAATTATAAATTAGTTACCACCAAGGCATGTGGAACAAAACTAACCTTTAGGATTCCTCTATCAATAAATGGTATAGGTGATAATACAAAACCCAATTTAGGATCTAGTTTCTACTATTAACAATGTTCAGACTACACCCTAAGATTTTACAAAAAAATGAGTTAGGTACAACACCATGAATGGTTCAAAAGCTTAGTAAAGGCTTCTTAGGCCTCTAAGAGCTAGTGGGTAATGTTGGTGGGTATATTTATAACTAAAATTTTACCTACCAAAGGTAAAACTAGCCATTCAACTATCTAAATAATAATCCTAACCTATCACCAAACAAACTGAGATTAACATTTGTGAGTTGGCCTTACCTAATTGGTGAAAGGTACAAAACACACCTCAACGTGGGGAGATAGACTATATTGGTTTCTATAATGCATTATAAATGAGATAAAGGGTTATGATGTCATCCTAAACCATAAAAATATAACCAGTACAACTGAAGCCCTAGTATATTTAACTCCCCTAGTAGTGCCATGGTATTAGGGACATTTAATTTCCATAGTCAAGATGAAAATGATCTAGAAGAGAATAAAAATGAGATTCAAGCTTTATAGTATTATCATAGGAATAATTATGCATTAAAGATTAAGACACAATATTAATGACTCAAAACATCCACTTTGCCAAATAACAATGTCACTCCCCTTGATCCAAAAGTAGTTGATAAAATCCCACCTCCTAAAGGTTGTGATCAATGCCCCAATACTCACACACACCTATACTTGTTAAAGGTGAATAAAATATAGTCAAGGACATGAATAATATCAAATAAAATAATATGTTTCATAAGTTAACAAAACTCATAAAGAAATGTGTCTTACTCCTAAAGTTACTAATTGAAAAACCATCTTAGAATAAATAGAAAGTGGCATAAACAATTTTATTGATTCATAAGAACAAGGTTTAAGCTCATCCATTTATCCTTACTATTATAATACTTGGAAAAAACTTACATGACTATTTAGTTGACTTGGAAGCCTCAATTGGCATCATGCCAATGTGAATTTATAGAAAACTAGGTTTGACCCCAATCAAATATGATATAATTATTTTAAAATTAGACAAGTTTTAATTCCAATTGGTTTGGGAGTTATTAAATGTCTACATGAAATTAGATTCTAAACCTAGAATATGACAATTCATATAAATCCCCAAATCATGAAAAATGTTATTAAGTCAAGATTTGTCTAAGATTTTTAATGGCTATATGGCTATAAAATTTCCCCATGTCTGGCTACCTTTTTGAGGGGTACACAACCAAATTCAAATAGATAGGGAGACTAAGATGAATTAAATGATTACAGAATATAATGCTATGAATGAGAGGGTGAATTTTGTGTCCTCTAAAATAGGCATATACATTATCTCCACTAGGCCCACAAATAATGAATGAGGTAAAGCTTCTAACTCCCATAAATTATGGATCCTTTACTTTGACAGTGCTCATTCTACACAAGGGTCTATAGCGAGACTACTCATGAATACGTAATTTCATACCATTTATAGTTTGCATACACTAATAACTACATAAAATACGAGGCTTTAATTTTGGGTTTGTAATTTTATTTGAAATAGAAAGTTAAGAAATTACATGCATTTAAAGATTAAGAGTTAGTGATTAATAAAGTCAAGAGTAAGTTTTAGTGTAGTTTATATTACATAAATAAATATAAATTGAGACATTGGGACTTGATTTAATTATTTGAGGCTTTTATTATTATCCCAATTCCCAAAGAGGAAAATTGAGTCACAAATTCCCTTGCAACATCAACTAGAAATATATCCTCCTTAAATGAATCCTAGCTATAAATTTTTTCCATTGAAGTAATTCCTTGTCCCTCAGTCTCAAAAAACATTGAGAACTTCCAAGTTTTTAGTGATGATCAACAAAACATTTAATTTATTATTTTTTTGGTATTTTGAATGTAATTTTTTTTAACAAAAATGATAGGGATGATCTCATAGGATAAAATGAATATAATGATGGAACCATAAATATGAGAGAAATCAAGAACCCATAAGAAATGGTGTCATTTAAAAGAGTATTTGACCTTGAAAAAATAACTGAAACATCTAGAAATAAGAATTCACAAACAACCAATACCTCCTTTTGAATATAGTATCACTTTATTAACCCTGAAATGTCAATATTGGTCTTAATTAAACTGAGTCAAAAAAGGAAGAATTGAGATAATTTATCATACAATGTAAATATGTGATTTTTTGGAAATATGCTAACCTTAATTTTTTTTTACCTAAGTATCATGACACACACACCATTATACTCAATGAATGGAAAATACCCTTTAGGTAGAGAACAAAATTGGTTAATACTATCCCAAAATATCTCATTCATAAAGAAGTTAAGAAATTTTTCTCACCCAAAATTATTTTCCAAATTACCACTCCCCATGGGTAGCCAACTTAGTCCCCATCCATAATAAAAGTAGAGAAATCAAGATTTGTGTAGAATTTATAAATATTAATTGGGATTTAATTAAAGGTAACTATCCATTATATTACCTTGATGATGTGGTGTAAATTTTTATTAGTTCCAAGATGATTTATTTATTACATGGATTCTTAGGCTATAATCAAGTTCTAGTTGATAGAGAGAAAAAATTCAAAATATATTCTATAACGAAATGGGGAATGCTTGCCTATAAGAGAATGTTTTTTGGTCTAATAAATATAAAGTCTAATTTTTAATGGGATATATATTTTTATTGTCAATGTTTGATCAAGAAATGCATAGTAATTTACATGGATGACTTAACCATTTTCTATGAATGTTGGTCACACCACATACATCACATGTAGATAGTAGTCGAGTGGTGTTGAAGGTATGGCATCTCCTTACACCCAAAAAATAGATTCTTTATAGTCATTTAAGGTAATATTATTGGTCATATCATCACAAAGGAAGTTATTTCAAAAATTCATTTTCCTAATAACAAAAAGGAACTAATTCTTTATTTGGAAAGATAAATCTAGTGCACAATTTTAGTTCTAGTTTTACTGATATTTTCAGACCCCTTAATGTTATGATTAAATAGGATGTAGGGGTAGAATGGAATCCTTAGGCTCAATCAACATTACAAGAAATCAAGAGTGCCATTATCCAAGCCCTACTGTTGATCAGTCTAGATTTTATAAAGTATTTCTATCTCTATTCCTTCACCTCTGAACATACAATATCAAATGTGTTAACACAAAGGGTTAATGATGGATAAAATACTATTGTATTAATGAGAACAAATAAAATATATGTAGATTTTAATTAATCTATCCTAGATAATCAAGCCTATGCCTTGGTAGAGGTCATGATAAAGTTTAGGCATTGCATTCTCTACAATAAATTTCATGCTATTATACTAGATCTTGCAATTAAACTCATGTTAGGATAGAATGATCTGTGGGACTATAGATGCAAGTCAATGTAAAAATTACAAGAATATATAATTGATATTAATCCAACCAATGTGGTTAGAGGATAAGGCTTCACCTAGTTAATTACTAAAATATACCCTAGGATTATAATGATATAAAAATACTAGACCCAAACCACATTTGACCTTTGGTAAGATCATATCATTCATTATATTATGGAGTGGCACATTTCCCTAAAAATTAATAGATAAAAAATAAGGGCCCTTAGGTTGAAGTCATTGAATTACATTCTTAATAGATGGGATTTGTATCATAAACACTATGAAGTTATTTATCTTAGATATGTGACTAGTACATAAGCCGATCAAATCACCAATAATTTTCATAACAAACTAGGAAGCAGTCAGCCTTATGGAAACACAATGATAAATAGAGTATTGATATCTTGATCCATAATATTTAAATATGTTCATAGTCACATCAAAAATTTCCATGAGTGTCAAATATTTTATTAAAAAAGAGACGTGTATAATTATGCCTTTGAAATCAATGATTGAACACATGCCATTTTTCTAGTGTGGCCTCGATTTCATTGGTGTCTTCAAATCCAACTATACTTAAGGAAATGAATTAATTCTTGGAGATATGAAATAATTTATGAGATGGATCAAGGAAATCATGCCAAAAAATAACACATCCAAAGAAGTCATCAAGTTTATTGAGGAGAATAATTTCACAAGGTTTATCAAAACGTTTTCTATTGTTTGTGATAATGGAATTGCATTCATTTCAACATATATTAATGAATGAGATCATGATAATAAAATCAAATTTAAATTATATTATATTTATTATCCACAAGGGAATCAATTTGTTTAATCTACAAATAAAAAACTCATTGATGTCACCAAAAATTTTAATGCAGACAAACTAATTAATTAGCATTCACTATTGAAATATACTCTTTGGGCTGATAGTACCATGCATAAACAAGCCCTAAAGGAATATCCATTTCTCCTAGTATATGGAAAATAACTAGTAATAAACATTACTTTAATTATTCCCATCTATCAAATCCTGAAAGAATACATGGGAGAAGATGACCATGTGAAATCATATTGTTAAACATCCTTCAAATAAAGGATGAATGTGATAAGGCAATGAAAAAAATTAGTAGACATCAAAACATATTGAAGAGATGGTTTAATAAGAGATACAAAATCAGGGATTTTATAATTTAAGACTTGGTCTTTATATGGGATAAAGCACATGAGAAAAGAGGCTGACATTTTAAATTGGACCCTCTCTATATCGGTCCATACCACATTCCAAATATATTGGGGCATAACATATTCATATTGAAAGATTTGTAAGGGAAATATTTATCTCTACTACTAAATGGATAGCACTTGAAGCATTATTTTTTAGTTGTTCCATCTCTCTCAATCATGAACTAAATATAAGTTTTAGTTTATGAGTAGAATAGGAATAGATTATAATTTTATTACTTTCATTTTAACTTGTGGGTTATTTCAATTCTACATCTTTGTATTTTTAGTTTAGGATTATAATTAGTTGTTTTGTTGCTTTCATATATTATTTTTTATTTCTTAGTGATAGTTTAACAAGTGTTTCTAAGGACACAATAATAGAAATTTAAAATGTTTCACACATCCTCCATGAACCTATAAATATATGAACTCATTATTCCTAAAGTTAAAACATTGAAACACATAGTCACTTTCAAATCGGTTGAAAATACAATTGGATCCACTACAAAGGTATAACAGGTTCAAGAAGGTTGAGTGAATTTTGGGCACTCATCAAACCTCATGACTAATTTTTTTAGATTTTTAGAGAGAATTGAATAATTACTTTAAAATTATCATGTGAATTAAGAAAATTTTTGCATCCAAGAGTGGTCATCACTACACATTTAACACATTAAATATATCCCTTATGTATATGAGCATTAATGAAAACATTATTTGAGGTTGATCTTTTATATAAAAAATACACATATACCTTGGTTGTATTGGTTCTTAATCCTTTCAAGACAACACAAATAAAAATCCAAAGAAAAGAGAGAATATGAAATATTTAAATAAAATCAATGAGTTTTGATCTAAAAGGGATGATTTTAGGCAACCTCCATCGAGGCTATGGATCCTTGAATGGCAATAGAGTAAATCATAGAGTGCTTTCAAAGGTATTTTTGTTAGGGTTATAGGTGCATGGATTGTATTATAGAAATGATACACTTTCCCTTCTTTGAGCCATTCATATGAAAAATAAAAGAAAAAAAGAGAAAATTAAAATTACCCTTCAGAATTTTTTTGTTTCCCAATGGTTATTTTTGAGCTATAATATTTTCAAAGGAAAAGGTGAATAAATAATTATACACACATATATGATCCCTTTTAGGTGTTAAAACCTAGTATGTTTTATGATAAATCTAAAGATAAGGTTCAGTCTCATTTGACAATTCAAACTTCCTTCATGATCTTTTGATGTTCTTCAAAACATAACCAAATATTCTCGATTATAGACACAAGACAATGTTTTCCCCTCCAACATACCCTCATTTCTCTTCACTATTGGAGACCCTATATAAATCATTTTATATTAACAAGTTTAAATTGTGTATATTTAATTAATAATTCATTTGGAATGGAATTCATATCAAAGTTTGTTTAAACTTTAGTGGGTGAATTATTTGGAATTCATGATATTTTGACTAAATGTTTTATAATTATTTGAATACTTTAGTTGTATATCATAAGTGCTTTGAATGTTTTTTCTAACTCATTTATCAACCTGTGGTAGCTAAATTTGTTCAAATTCTACCCAGGTCCCTTTTCAAAGCTATTTGGATAACTCTAGGTGGAAACACCATCTAAATAGTTATCTCTCTTTACTTTATTTTTAACTTGTATAAATACTTCCTCTTTGCTCTATTAAATTGTGTTTTTAACTTTTCTCCATTTTAACTTGTATTTTTTCTGCTCATAGTGTTAAAAGAATTTTAAAAACTTTGGGTCCTTGGGCCAATAAATTGGTACATTATGGCATGATCCATTTTCCCCATAGTCCCCCAAAAGCACATAAAAATTTAGACAATCTAGGAACCCAGGATAATTAGATGGCACCACATGTTATAATCCAATTTACCTATGGATTTTAGAGTGTATAATGAGTTCTAACACTCTAGGTGTATATATGGATTAAAAACATGGTTAGATCAAGCATTAGTCATGAAAAACATAAGAAATGCATAAAGAACTAAAAATCTAGGCCAACCTATTCAATGAGGTGTGAAAATGACAATTAAGAGCAAATAAAATAAAGCAAACACAAGTTAGCTTCCTAAGAGCTTCCCATCATCTAAATGTGGCTCCAAGCATGTTTTCCCCCTTGATTTGATGCTTAAGTATTTAACAATGGTTCAAAAAAAGCTCCTCCACCATCTCAAAGAACACCAACTTTAAACTAGGCTCATGATATGATATAAGGGTTATGTTTATCAAGGAATCTATCGTATTACAAATAAATCATTATCAAACTACACTTGAGTGGCTTGTAGAGAGAATCCTATATTATAAGTTTACACAGATTAAGCTTAATCAAAGTGGTCTTGGCCCTTCTATTTATAGATTTACAAATTGATTAGGATTAACCATGACCTTCCATCTAAAGTTGAAGATGTGTTGCCATGAATTAATCTAATTATGCAAATAAAATCCATAAATATCCTCATAATGATTTGGGAGGAAGGGGTATTAAAGAGGCATGTGAAGCCATAATCTTGATATTTGTTGTATTTATGGCTTATAGATGTCACCCCATTGATCATATCACTTGATGATGTAGTTAATAGGAATCAATTTTCAATAAATAAATATTAAATAACTTCCATGGAATTCTTACTTAAGCTCATAATTAATTTTAAATTCCCTTAGTAAGATTAATCAATTTTAGTATTATTCTTTAGAAATTAGTGTATTTCATTAATCAAACTGGTAAAAAAGTCATATTACTAGGTCATAATTTGAATAAATAAGAACTATAAGCTGATGTTAGTTATGTATGGACCATCATCCCATTTAGGTTGTTGTCGACACAAAATAACACATGCACATGTCATACGCTTTTGAATTAGAAGAAAAGAGTGATTTATATCACCAAAATGTGTTTTCATCATTTTGATTCAAAATGATTTAATCAAAGTTAATAATCACATAAAATGCATTTCTCTATTTAGGAATACATTAACCTAAATTTATAATTTTATATGACAAGATCGAACCATTTATCATTTTTAAGTGATTTTTACCCTAATTGTACATATTCATAAATTTGAAGTAAGACTGATAATTTCAACATAATGGTGTTAGGAATTGGATGCATACATTTTTCCCCTATTTGAGAAGGCATGGAGAGACATTCAGTGAAGTAATGTCTTTTCAAAGAAAAGAGTTGTCAAGAATAAATTGGAAGTAAATGACCCATGATGCCCCCTCAAGAGGACATACAAGAATGAAAGAGAAGGATGGACTCTAAAAAAAAAAAGTGTGATTAACCCATGGAATAGATTAAATCTAGATGAGCTAATGTTTGCATGTGTTGATTTCATCAATGATCAAAATATAATTAGATTAAAATGTCCCCAAGGACATGGGAATAAGAAGGATACAATCTAAAAATTTAAGCAACACACTTTGAGCACACCCAAAGCTAGGGTCTAAGCTGCATGCTTATGAAATGATCAATCCTGAGACAAATTTCACACTAAAATATTACTAAAATGAGGGGAAAAGTACATAGAACTTAGAGTTAAAATAAAAGGATAATCATGTCTCCAAAGAGAATAAATAATAATGTGCTCCATTATAGCGAATATGATCATGTGATAAATAATTTTTCCCTAGTAGGGCTGATTTTGATCACTGATAAAGAATGGTTTGCCCTTATATGGCTGATGTAGATTTGTCACTTGTTCAAATGTTGTTCCCCATTAGGTAAAATTGGCAAGTAATATCTCAAAGATATAACCTATGGAATAGATTAAAGATGAGTAGGTGTAAACATAGATGTGATGGTCGAATGACTGATATAGCCATATAAAACCATGCACATGAGAATGCACAAAGGGATGAAAGAGATGAAAACAAGAATAAAGGTAGTTGAGATGATCTAAGATATGTCATATATCCATATTCTTCATAAATATTCTAGATGCACCTCAATCTAATGTATTTCACTCAGAAGTGGGAGATAATGGAATGAGGGATGAAGAAAATTGACCAGGAATTGGATGTCTACATTTTGCCCCTATTTGAGAAGGCATGGCAATACATTTAGTAAATAAATGTATTTGTTTTAAATTTTTCACGAATAAATTAGAAGGAAATTACCCATGATGACCCATCGAGAGGACATACAGGGATGAAAGAGAAGGATGGACTCTCAAAAAAGAGAGAAAGTGAGATTAATCCATGGATTAGATTAAATCCAAATGAGCTAATGATTACACACATGATTTCATAAATGATCAAAACATAATTAGAGTAAAATGGCCCCAAGTATGGGGGTAATGGGAAGGATACAATCCATAAATATAAGTGACACACTTTGAACACACCCAAAGCTAGGGTGCAAGTTGTGCGCTTATGGTATGATCAATCTTGAGACAAGTTTTACATTAAAATATTTCTAAAATGAGGGAAAAACTCCATAGAGATTAAAATTAGAAGAAAAGGAAGATAATTTATCCAACTATAATAAATAATAATGTACTCTATTAGAGCGAATATGATCATGTGATAAACAATTTTGCCCTATTAGGGCTAATTTTGATCACTAATAAAGAATGGTTTGACCCTATAGGGCTGATGTAGATTTTTGATTTGTTAAAATTTTGTGCCCCATTAGGGTAAATTAGAAATCAATAGATCAATGATATAACCTATGATATAGATTAAATATGAGTGGGTGTAAACATAGATGCAATGGTCAAATGACTGACATAGACATATAAAACCATGCATCTGAGAATGCATAAAGGGATAAAAGAGATGAAAATAAAAATAAAGGTGGCTGAGTTGACTTGAGATACATCATGTACACAAGTGCTACCTACATAGTCCATATGGGCCTCAAGCCAATGTAGTTCACCCAAAAGTGGGAGAGAATGGAATGAGGGATGAAGATAACTGACCAAGAATCAGATGTATACATTAGGACCCTAAGCTAATTAGATGGTGTTATGTGTTACAATCTAATTTCCTTATAGCACTATAGAACACAAAATGAATTATAACACTCAAGGACATTAAGAAATTAATATAGTGACATGTGGTGTGATCTTATTTCCATGTATCCCCATAGAGTGTATATGTTATATTTTTTCTCTAAGACAAATATGATACCTCTTAGACTATGGTCCAATATTTGAGTGACACTTGGTAGGAGTCTACTAAACTTAGTAGGCATAAAAGGTAAAATAATTATAGGTGTAAAACACATGAAAGGATCCTACACACTAGAGTTGATAGTTACATGACAAGATGACATGTGGTAACCCCATAATGCATATTTATTACCAATAAGGAATAACTTCTCTAGGATCCTAGACCAATCATGTGGTACCACTTATCGTAATTAGGTTTCCCATGGCCCCAAAAATGAAAAAATAGACTGTGGTACTTTGGGACCTTTGGGATCAAAACACATGTATGGATCATATTTCACTAGAGCACAAATAAAGTATTTAAAGGTTTTAATTAAAAATATAATGGATAAAATTAGTTATCAAATCTGCTAAAGGTCACTTTCCTAATCAATGCACATGATCAATATATTGATATCCATCCCACACATTTAATATTCTAATTTCAAAAGGTTGGTGTATCGAATCAAAAATAATTACTATACACATGCCACCATTGTTTATTCATATGAATAAAAACCAATTACCTACTACATTGACTCGATATAATTCTGTGTGATTGATGAGAATTATCACCCATGATTAAATCACCCTCTCTTGAACCAAACTTGCTCAAGAGTTTAGATATATCACTTTTTTACCCAAGATGTTGAGGTTCAAGAAATATAATGTTGTGTATATAGTAGTTTAAGAAATGGAAAATGCTTAATAAGATGAGGTGGATTATTCCCATAAAATGGTTTCCATTTAGAATTCAGGACTACACAAGGCTAAAATAGAGGCTGAGGTAATCCCTTACATTTATTTGATTAAAACATATTCATGATTGCATAGTTCTAAAATTAATTAATCTAGTCCCGTAATGGAACGTAGAGAATAACCCTCATATCTGACCTTACCTTCAATAAATAAGATCACCTTTGAATTAAAAATCATGAAATTGTTTAATGTAATCCTATATTAATAATTCGCTATGCACATGAAAATATCCCTACAATATTGCCTAAGGGATATGAATGCCATATTGGTATAAATAGATGAGTGAAAAAGGAAGGTATTCAAATATTTTGGAGAAGTTAATATAACTACATTATTCACTCATGACAAGACAAGCATCACCTCTATGGAATTCTAGGCACACATGAACAAGTTCAAGATAGATTTAAGGTGAAAAATAGATAAGTCCAATAGGGAGGGAGCCCAATGTTTTTTGACATAGTCACACAGGCCATAAAGAGCATAAAAAAGGTTAATTTAGTTAAATCCAATTTGAGTAAACCTCTAGACAATTCACAACACTCAAGGCATGAGGGGATATCCTATTTAGAAGACCCATCATTGATATGTCCATGATTGATCATGAATCAAAACTAATTCCGTAGGCCCTCCAAGCATAGAACGGATATAAGTAGTTAGCTCATTCTAGGGCATGATGACTTGGGAGAGTGGGAACCGATCTCAAAAATCCTTTATCAAATAATATTTGGGCATCTTTTTTTTATGCTTAATGTCTTAGTGGGGCAGTGGGTCAATTTTTTGTTATTGGATGGGATTTTATATATTTGTGTAAACTTTTGTCATTTGTGATGGGATTGTTACCCATCCATTACATGTACTCTAAAAATAAAATATTTTGAAGAGGAAGATTTTAATTGAAATATCAAGAGCTTAAAAATATCTTGGATGTTTGTTAGTTTTGTAATCTTTCTACTTTATCACTTTTTAGTATATTTACCATGGATGTGTTAAGTTCATTATGATTATTATATGGGTTTGTATTGCTTATGTGAATTAGTAAATTTTTATTGATTAGCTAAATTGGCCAACTCTCATAGTCAGCTATATTTTATAACTGATTCTCATGGATGAATGTGTTATTATCTAACTATACTTTGTTATAATCCATATTACATAGGAATTATTACGAAGATGACATTTACAAGTAATCACTCCTTAAATTTTCTACCATGTTTTTTTAATTTATTCCATGCTAATATTTTTTTAATTATAACTACTAAAAGGGGGTTGAATCAGTGCCCTTAAAACAATAATTCAATTTCACTTATCATTCATGAAGCATTCATTCAAACACATACACCAACCAATGCATAAATAAACATCCACATAAGCATATAACATATGAACACAAGAGATATGTGGTAAACCATAAATGGAATAAAAACCAATAAAACACAACTTGTACTATAGTCTTATAATAAATGAATAAATATTTAGTAAGGCACCAACCCCTCAAAGAGCACCAACCCCTTACTAGTCAAGAACCAACTCAACCAGTCCTTTAACAAAACACCAACTTGTAAGGAGGCACCAACCATTTAGGTAAATCATCACCAAATCAACCACATAAACCTATGATCACCTTTTGACACTTTTTTCTCACTCAACTTATGATGATCACCTTATTTTTTTCTTCACACTTGTCTATCTCTCTCAAACAGCCTATTAGGCCTCTTCGCTCAACTAGCCCTCTTTTTGGCAGATTTAGGCCATATGACATTTATCATAATCTATAGAATCACTATTATTCTAATGGAATAAATTACCTCTACCTAGTTTCCAAACTTCTATTTCATTCATTCACCACCTCAATTATTCTAACTAATTAAATTAGGCCTATTAACCCTTCTTTTTATACTTGACTCTTGATTTCACCAACCTTGGTCAACCAAAAACCTCTTCATACATAGATCACCATTGGAATAGATAAAAATCACATTTAATATGAGAAAAAACCACTACATAAGTCGTTCACCACTCATAAGGACCAAAATCACCATTACACCTAAAGGAAACTTAATGCAATTAGGCCTTCTCAAAGCACATGTTTCACCTTGACCACCTTAGAACATATTGAGCCTACATAAATTTAATAAACACTTAAAAAAAATTTAAATTATACCCTTTAAAATCTCACCTTATTCCCCCAACACCTTTTATCTCATTTCACTCCTTGAACCACATCATTAGGCCTACTCACAATTAGGCCTTCTTACTACCAGAAAGTCTATCAATCAAAACCGAAGTACACAACCAATTTTATCAAAAAAACATACCATAAAATCATATGGATATAAAATTCATTACCTTATGGTCATCACCATGTTAATTATATTTCACAAAATAGGGAAAAATATCTTAAACTAACCACTTCCATATGCTCACTCATAATTGCAAATAGGCTTCAAAACCCAGTCAAGAAGCTTTGAATTTTCACACCTTAATAATAATTTATCATGAAATAAAATATATTAAAATGAACCTATGATACCTATATATCAACTTAATGTGTATTATATTCTTCAATTCTAGGCATAATGGCTTAGGAACGTCAATCTCACTATCATATAAAAAATTGCCTATATGCTTCAAAACACAGTCATGGAAATAATAACTTATAACACCTATAGAATTAATATCATAAAAATAAAATGGTTTTATTTTATCCTTAAAAATAATTATAAAATATTGAAATAAATATATTATAAGGTATAATATCAATATTGGTCTTAGAGAGCAATCTCATATATTCACTATACATAGACTTCACTATGTTAGACAGGTCAATTTGAGAACAACTTTATATATATATATATATATATATATATATATATATATATATATATATATATATATATATATATATATATAATAATCTAAAAATATTATATACAATATGTATATGTGTTAAATGTATTTAATATCAACCCTATGTAATTGGATCCATCCCTAATCCACATTAACACATCCCTAATCTCATTCCCACTTCTACTTATTTACCTCATTGTCTTTCTCACTAGGCCTTTTTAGCGATTGGTTAACTTCCATGACTGATTTATCATATTTAAATTTTTTAAAATACTCATAAATTTATGTGGACAAAAAATTCAAGTCTCGTACATCAACCTCTAATCATTTTCATGCTTTGACCTAGTCAACCATGCCTACTACATCAAAAATTTGAGAAATAAGGGGTTTCTTATAGCTTCCACTAACTCTTATGATATACCAATACCACATGTAGGTACATAAGAGAGTATTATACATGTTTAAATAATAAAAATATGTCATACAACTCATTCTGATCCATTTATATCAATATATTTCATATAAGGTCATTACTAGGGTTTTAGAGAGGGTTAAGAGCACCTAACGGTCTTAATGATCATTCATAAATCTTAGGCTATTAATAAAAAAAATAAAGATTTTAAAATTGATTTAGGATCCTTACACAACTTACATGAACTTATTATTATCTCATGCAAAGGTTCCATTTTCAAACAACCATTATAAAATACTTCTCGGGTTTGTAATACCTCATTCTATGCACATAGAAAACCTTAAAACCACATTTCATGCTTTTTTCTTCAGACTTGATATTATATTTGGTAAAAAAACTTAACATAAACTTTAACACATTTTAAAATTATCTCTATCACTTTGAAAATTAAACTTGACCCCTCATTTGGCCACATTAGGCCTCTTTGCACATTAGGCCTCTTTGCACATTAAGCCTTGAACTGTCAGTCACACATAGAACTTGAAAATACCTTGAAACCAATTGAAATACTATTAAAAATTCATGATCATGTCATAAAACCTCATAACATACTCACACACTACCAATATTATTTTCACAAACATCAGATTGCTCACCTCATCATGCTACTAAGCCTATGCCTTCTCACTAGGTTTTTTCATGCAAATGAATAAGCCATAAACTGGCCTTGACATCTCCTTTGAAGGATTATATAAATTAAACACATGTTTAAATATTATGAAACATATTATCACATTATCTACCACTAATTTTTATCCTTCATAAGTCTTGAAAACATTTCATGGTACCTTATTAGGTCAGGTAGGGTCTAGGACTAGTCTAGTTGTATGCTTAGGCTTAAGACCTTACCCTTGTATGTTTACCTTGAAACTTTCTTGAGTTTTCCCAAAATTAATATGCATGCTTGAGCATCCTTTAACATCCACTCATACTTGTGTGTATCTATCTTACCAAACCACCATCTTCATACACATGCTCATGATATTTTAATGTTCCTTAAGACTAATGCTCAAAAGTATGCTTCCCTTGTATCTTTATCTTGAAATTAACATGTAATCAACATTAGAATAACTAATAGGTTGCCTTAAAATTATATATCATCATAATAATCCTTTTCATATATCACTTCACCATGCATGACACCAACTCTAGCTTTGACATTAATGACATGCATCTTGACCTTGACATCAATGACAACATTTATGCCACAATACCAACAACAAGAAACTAACTCAATAATCTCCCTCTTTGTCATTGTTGGAAAACATTTAATAAAATCTAATTATTCTCATCTCCCCAAGTTAGATATATCAAAATTGGCCTTTCTCCCAAATTGGAACTTTCTCCCCTTTGACATTAATGACAAAGGGTCATCTCTTGACAACTATCTGATCCTTAGACCTAGAACAACACACATTTTCTTGGATCATGATTGGATCCCTTTATTTACATGAGGTATTCAAACACTATCATGAATGTGACTTGTTTTGATCAAGTCATCATATAAATTATTTATAACCCATCTCTTTGAATCACACCTCCAACAAACTATTGACTAAACTTTGGATCTAAAATAAAGAATACAAAGCTCCCCCTAGGACCAAGCATCATTTATGCTTCTACTCACTATCTAAGTGCCTATATGAATCCTAATGGAGTCACTTCTTCTCTAGGGTAATAAAACAACATAAACTCAGGATATTCCCATATCTCCATGTCCTCACTAGACTGAACTTTCTTCAAGATCCTTTTAGGCTTGAATAGCCTCTTTGGCTTGATCTCTTCAATCTCCATTTGAAAAAAATTATTAATTGGTCTAATTATCTTGACTCTCCAATCCACAACTTGAGTTGATAGGGAGAATTCTTATCACTCCTTTACATTTGAACTATGCTCCACCATTACAAATAGTCCACTTATACTTGCATACTGATCATCATTTACCTTAGCTACTTTTGGTCTCCATTCATTATCTTGTCTTCTTTCTTACACTCTAGGGGCCTCAATCTTCTTGTTTTGACTTGATAATCCATGCTTACAAAACTTTTCAATATGATAAACCTTTTGATAATTGAAACACACTATTCTTCTTGATGGGAACACACCATTACCCATACCTCTTGACTAATGATTCTCCTCATATTTCTATGCATATTCATTCTTGGAGTGTATTCTATACTGCCTTGATCTATGACCAAATTTGTTACATGAATAATAATAACCATTGAAAGGATTAACATACCTTATATTATTAGGTTGCTTGATAGGATTAGTCTTCGTTATACCAGCACCATCATTCCTTAATTGACTATTGACCTTTAATTTTTGATTCTCCTTGTTCACATTAGTGCTATTATTTTGGTCTCCATTGAAACCAAACCCTGTTTTATCATTAGCAGTCTTTTGACTACTAAGGATGTTTTCTAGATGATTGGTACTCTTTTCAAAATTTACAAAGGAATTTACCTTAATTTATGCTTAATCCAATTCATCTCTCAAGGAATCCACTTTAGTTACATACCTGACACATTTTTCTTCTTTATCCTTTAGGCTTGTAATCACAATCTCAATTTGAGTCTCCACCTATTTGACTATTTCTTCTTGTTCCTTGGATTTGTTGCTCAATCTCTTGTCAAACAAACTAAATTTCTCCTCATAATATTTGACAAGAGACCTCATCACCTTATTATTTTTCTTCAACATCTTTAACTCTTATAGAGTATTCATCAACTTAGCCTAAAAGTCCACCTCATCTTCTTCTTCATCGAATCACCAACAGTACCTCTAAACTACATGGAATCTTTTTGATTTGAACAACTTGATTCCTTATCCATAAAGAGAAATTCATTGACATCAGGACCATCAACTTCATGGTCACTCTCAGAATCACTTTTCTCACTCTCATTAGATGAGATACAATATTCTTTGGTGTGAAAGCTTCCTTTGTTCTTAAAAGACTTCTTGTCATCATAATTTTTAAAACTTTTCTTGTTATTATCAGACCTATAGGACTTATTTTCATTATCATGACCTTCATCATTCTCCTCATCATCCTTTTTGTTATGCTTATGAGTACACTTGTTAGAAAAGTGTCCAATTTATCCACAATTAAAACACTTGAAGGGAAGCTTACCCTTGTATTTACCGAACCAATTTTTAATTTTCTTGTAAACATAGTTATCAACACATCATCATCAATATTAGAATTATCATTGTATTTGAATTTATTACCTTGTGTCTTATTTTCCTTTGACTTATTTTATACCTTTAATGAAACTTCCTTCTTTATAGGTTTTCCTTCACTTGTCCTCATCTCATAGGATGTTAGGATGCCATGAAGTCCATCTATCTCTAGCTTGTCTAGATTTTACATCTCTTCAACAATAAATACTTTAGAGTCAAACTTAGGATTTATATATATCAATACTTTTTTAAAAATAATACACTCTTTTTATTATTCAACTAGGCCTCTTATGATGTTTACCACTTCTTCAACCCTCAATAGGTAGGTTGCAATGGTCTCATCTTCATTCATCCTTAGGCTTTCAAATTGTCTTCTATGGGTTTACAATTTATCTAACTTAAACTTGGAGTATCCATAATGGATAGTCTTTAAATTATCTAACATATCTCTAGTATACATACAATGTATTACCTTTACAAGCTCTAACTCTTATACGCCACAAAGAATACCATTCATTGCTTTTAAATTGTTGTCACTAGCCTTCTTACCTATTGCATCTATAGGGGGAATAAAGAGTACAATATATCTATCAAAAAATAATTTATAAACATCATGACCTTGAGACATAAAATATGTTCTCATCCTGACACTCCAAAAAGCATAATTATACCCATTTAACAATGGAACATTTCTTGTAGAGAAACCACCTTATGTTTGACTAGCTATCTTTGTTTGCTTATGATATCCTTTAGGATATTAGGCTTGATTAAAAGGACATAATATGATACAAATTATTGGAATTATATATAATAATTGGGGGTGAATTATTTCCCTTAAAATAACATTCAGTTTTACTTATTATTCATGAAACATTCATTCAAACACATACATCAACCAATGCATAAACAAGCATCCACATAAGCATATAACATATGAACATAAGAGATATGTGGGAAAACATAAAGGTGATAAAACCCATTGAAAAATATCTTGGTATACATTAATATAATCAATATTTAGTGAGGCACCAATGCCATAAGGAGCACCAACCCCTCACTAGTCAAGCACCAACTCAACTAGTCCTTTAGCAAGCACCAACTTGTAAGGAAGCACCAACCCCCTAGGTAACTCAACACAAACTCAACCACATAGAAAATTTGATCACATTTTTAAACCTATTTATCACTCAAATAATTATTATCTCCTTATTTTTCTCTTCACACTCTTCTATCTCTCTCAAATAACCTATTAGGCCTCTTCACTCAACTAACCCTTTCTTAGCAGATTTAGGTCATATTACCTTGCTCATAATTTTTAAAATAAATATTATAAATTAATTACAAATTAAACATACATATATTTTGAAATTAAATCCATATACCTTATTTCCAAACTTTTATTTCATTCATTCACCACCTCAATTATTCTAACTAGTCAAATCAGGGCTATTATAACTTGTTTTTATACTTGACTCTTGATTTCAAAAACCTTGGTCAGCCATTAACCTATAAATACTTAGATACAAATTTTAATAGATAAAAAAAATTTAATTTAAGAAACAACCACTGCATAGTTCATTCACCACTCATAAGGGCCAAAATCACCATTAGGCCTAAAGGAAACCTAATGCAATTAGGCCTTCTCAAAGCACATATTTCACCTTGACCACCTTGGAACATATTGAGAATACATAAATGGATTAAAAAATTAAAAAAAAAACATAAATTATACCCTTGACATTCTCACCTTATTTCCCCAACACCATTTAGCTCATTTTAATCGTTGAACCACATCGTTGGGCCTACTCACAATTAGGATGTCTTATTGCCATAAAGTTTGTCAACCAAAAGTGAAGAACACAACCAATTTGAACAAAAAATATATCATAAAATAATATTTATATAACATAAATGACCTTATGGTCATCACCATATTCATTATATTTCATTAAATTTGTCAAAAGACCTTGAATTGACCACTTCCATATGCTCACTCAGAACTGCAAATAGGTTTCAAAACCCAGTCAAGAACCTTTGAATTTTCACACATTAATAAGAATTTATCATGAATAAAAATATTTTAAAATTAAAATATTATACCTATATATCAACTTCATGTGAATTATATTCTTAAATTTTGGGCATAATGACTTAGGGACATCAATCTCACTGTCATACAAAAAACTACCTAAATGCTTCAAAACACAATCATGGAAACAATGACTTAGAACACTTGTAAAATTACTATAATGAAATTATAATGGGTTTATATGATCCTTTATAATCCTTATAAAATATTTAAATAAATATATTATAATTTATAATATCAATATTGGTCTTACATACCAATCTCATGTCTTCACTTTACACAGACCTCATTGTGTTAGACATGTCAATTTGAGAACAAATTTATGCATATATATAAACATATAAAAATATTATATCCAATATTGATATGTTTTACATGTATTTAACAAAAAAACCTATGTAATTTTATCCATACCTAATCCATGACAACACATTCCTAATCTCATTCCCACTTCTGCCTATTTTCCTCACTATCTTTATCACTAGGCCTTTTCAGGGATAGGTCAACTTCCATGACCTATTATCATATTTGAATTTTATAACATGATTATAAATTTACATTGGCATAAAATAAAATTATCACACATCATCCTCAAATAATTTTCATGCTTTGACCTGGTCAATCATCCCTATTACATCAAAAATTTGAGAAACGAGGGGTTTCCTATAGCTTCCACTCACTCTTCTAACATAACAATGCCACTTGGAGGTATCAAGGAGAGTCTTATACATGATCCAATCATAAAACTAGGTCATCTAATTAATTTTGATCCATTTCTATCAATATATTCCACATCAAGTTATTGTTAGGTTTTTAGAGAGGGTTAAGACCACCTTACAGTCTTAAAAACAATTCATAAAGATTGGGCCCTTAATCTATAAAATAATGCTTGGAAACTTGATTTAGGATCCTTCCAAAACTTCCATAAAATTATTATGATGTCCAAAAAAAATTTTACATGCAAACAAGCATAAGAAAATCCTTCTCGAATTTGTAATACCTCATTTTGTGCACACAAGAAACCTCAAAACCACATTTCATGATTTCTTCATAAAAAATTAACCTTAAATTTGGTCAAAAAACTTGACATAAACTTTAAAACATTTGAAAATTATCTCATGATCTCTATCACCTTGAAAACTAAACTTGACCCCTCATTAGGCCACACTAGGTCTCTTTGCACATTAGGCCTTAAACTGCCAGTCACACATAGACCATGAACATACCTTGAAACCACTTTAAATACTCTCAAAACTTCATTATCATGTCATAAAACCTCATAAAATTTTAATACACTTCTAATATTATTTTCACAAACATCATACTACTCACCTCATCATGCTACCAAGCATATGCCTTCTCACTAGGTTTCTTCATGCAAATGAATAAGCCATAAACTGGCCTTGACATATCCTATAAAGGATTATCTAACTTAAAAAGATGTTTACATAGTTTCAAACATATTATAAAATTATCTACAACTAATTTTTATCCTTCATAAGTCTTGACAACATTTAATGGTAGCTTATTAGGTCAGGCAGGGTTTAGGACTAGTCTAGTTATATGCTTAGGCTCAAGACCTTACCAATGTAGGTTTACCTTGAAACTTTCCTGAGTGTTCCCACAATTCATATGAATTATTTTGAATCCTTTAACATCCACTCATACCTATTTTTATACATATAATCATACCACCATCTTCATACACATGCTCATGATAAGACAATGCTCCTTAAGACTAGTGCTCAAAAGTATGCATGTCATCAGCCTTAAAATAATTACCAAGCTATCTTAAAATTCTCTCTCATCATAATAATCATTGTCACATATCACTTCACCATTCATGACACCAAATTTGACTTTTAAATTAATGACATACATATTTACCTTGACATCAATGACAACATTTATGCCACAACACCAACAATAGAAACATACCTCAACAAAGCTATGTAAACATTGGTGCAAGTGCAATTGAAATTTATAAGGTGAGCATTATAACTAGGAAACATATATATGGAGTGATGAATGAATTTATCTTCCTCTATATAATTTCCCTCAATTTATTTTTGTAAGATTTGAATTTATTTTAGATACATATTTGGAAATACAAATATATTTATCTATAATTTATGGTATCTAGGGAAAAATACAGGAAGTATTTACATTAATTTGGTAACATTTATATCAATCTAATAGAATATTCCAATAAAATAACATAAGAGTGTCAAATACTGTAACTTGTGCCTAGCCTAACCTTGGTGGTACTAAAATAAGAGGTAATTGATCCTATTACTCCATGTCATGTGTTTAAAATACACATCAATAGGTTTTTCCACATTAAATTTCCTTTTTATGATCTTGATGGAATTCTAGAAGTGGCCACTATATTCATTGCATGTGACATACTCTCCATCATTACATCACTCCTAAATAATATCCCTTATTTCCTTAGAATCATTAAGTATCCTTTTAATTTCATACTTGTTATTGATTGTAAACAATTTAGCCTTAAGTTTCCCTCTACTTGTTGTCTTCTTTTTGTATTCTTGCACTGCTAATTTATGAATTATACATAAAATTATGGAAGAATAACTCAGTTTTTTTGGCCTTATATTGAATCATGTTAACCAATTTAACTAAGGCTTAAATTATTTATTTTAACTCTTTCACCTTATGTGTAATATTTTGTTCCTCTAATTCCTCCATATGGGATCTCTCCTCCACACTTGCCCTGCATAGTATTTCTTACCAAAATATCAAGGTGAATAATGGGATCCATATTTTTTGCTATGGTATCCATGAGTAACATACTTTATTCTCATTTTCTAAATTTGAACAAACACTATCTATATTATCCTCCAACATCATGATATACCTTTTAGCGAATGCAAGCTCTCTCTCATTAGTGTCTAATTGTTTCTTGGAGGACTTCACATTTGTGTTATTTTTGTGTGCCACCATTATTTCCAAATGTATCAAGGCCAACCTTTATTTATTCTTAGTAAAAAAAATTACATTAAATGGATACGAGGATTTACTTTTCCTCTTAAGTTAATCATATTTATGTTTTAATATAATATAATGACACCTTAAAAGTTACATCTTCATCATGGGTGTTAAACATCCATGAGAGGTGCCTTAAAGTGGTCACCAAGGCATTATTATATTAAAGTAAATCTTGTTAATTTTCCTTATCTTCTAGTTCCTTGACCAATTTTCATCTTTCACTTCATTCTATGCCTCTTCCTCTTTGTTGATATTTTTTTAGGG